>CM070015.1:31122660-31322660 GCA_036247105.1 Cirrhinus mrigala
GCATTTTCTATAGAGATATTCTGCTTCTTATTAAAGGTTGTAATATTGCAGTTCATCTTGGAGCTCATTGTTTTAGTTTGTGACTTGAACTCTTTACTGAAAATATATTTATCTGTTTTTTTTTTCTTGAATCAGGTTTATGAATGCTAATTAAAGCATAAATCTACATTTCTGAAAATTATTTTTCAGGTGTAGTGTACTGGACAGTGTTGGGACGAGGCTCTGATTTTGGTGCGATTAAGAGGGCCTACATGACCACGTTTGATGACCATGGAAATAATCCTGTAAAGGAGGTGGACCTGAACCTCAGATACATCTCCAGCCCTGACGGCATCGCTGTGGACTGGATTGGAGGGTACGTGAAAACTTTACTTTGTCTGAGCTCTGATATGATTAATAGGACAGTTCCAGAGAAATAAAAGTCTGTCTGCTATGTGTTTTGTCTTTTCCATTAGCCATATTTACTGGACAGATGCTGGGACTAACAGAATTGAAGTGGCAAAACTGGATGGACGTTACAGAAAGTGGTTAATTCACAGCGATCTTGATCAACCGGCTGCTATTGTGGTCAATCCTGGTCTTGGGTAAGATTATGAATATATAACTGCTCAATTAGGATTAAAACATTAAAAATTAAAAACACCAAGCCTGCATTTATTTGATCCAAAGTACAGCAACAGTACAATTTTAAAATATTTTTACTATTTAAAATAACTGTTTTCTATTTGAATATATGTTAAAATATAATTTATTGCTGTGATCAAAGCTGAATTTTCAGCATCATTACTCCTGTCTTCAGCATCACATGATCCTTCAGAAATCATTCTAATATTGCTGTTCAAGAAACCTTTTTATTATTATCAATATTTAAAACAGTTGAGTAGATTTCTATTTAAGATAAATGCTGTTCTTCTGAACTTTCTATTCATCAAAGAAACCTGAAAAATTTCTACTCAGCTGTTTTCAACATAGTAATAGTAAAAAAAAATGTTTTTTGAGCAGTAAATCAGAATATTAGAATGATTTCTGAAGGATCATGTGACTGAAAATGATGCTAAAAATTCAGCTTTTTTTTAAGTAGTAAAAATATTTCACAATTTTACTGTTTTTGCTGTACTTTGGATCAAATAAATGCAGGCTTGGTGAACATTAAACATTAAAAATCTTACTGTTCAAAAACTTTTGACTGGTAGTGCATTAAACTTTATATTTACTATATTTTGAGTTTAAAATATAGTAAACACCCTCAAGGGATGCATGGTTATGAAATTTTTTAAATTGTGATTTTTAGGTCTGGGAAAGTCATGGAAATTAAATAAATACATTTTATAAAAGTTATTTTGAGTAGATATTGTTCCTGTGTTCAGCTGTAGATATTTGTGAGTAAAGAAATGAAAAAGTATTGTTACTTTAATATAAAAACTATTTAAAATACATACTAAATATAATTTTTTTCATTTACATTTATTTTACAGTTCAATTGTAGTAGTAATAATAATAATAATAAAAATAATAATAATGTTATATTATTATTAATAATAATAGTATTGTTTTTAATGATAATATATTTTTTTTTAATCATTTGGAATTAAAACATATTTAATGGACAGTCCTGAGGGGTGCGTGGTCATGAAAGTTTCAAAATTGTGATTTACTAAAGCCATGGAAATTAAATAAATACATCTTAAAAAAATAATTAAAAAAACTTAAAAGCACTTAAAAATCTTGTCTAATGATCACAAACCACTTAAAATATAATTAATAATTCATTGATCATATGTGGGAACTGCTATTCATCAAAACTAATGCTGTTGCTGTCATTAATGAGCATTTTTTGTGTGTGTAAATGTTATAGCAAAATGTTCTGGACTGACTGGGGCAGAAAGCCCAAGATCGAGGTGGCGTGGATGGATGGGCAGCACAGAGAAGTGCTGTTAGATGAAGATCTGGGCTGGCCTACTGGTTTAGCTTTTGACTACCTTAATGAAAACCGCATCTATTGGTGTGACTCAAAAGAAAACATCATTGAATCCATGAAAGCGGATGGGACGGATCGGCAAATAATCATATCAGGAGGTGAGACATCCGAGCAATACATCCTAAAACAGCTTTTGAGTGGCCGATGTTCTCACGTTTATTGTTATTGCAGACATCGGTCATCCCTACAGTCTGGATGTGTTCGAGGGACACGTGTACTGGACGACTAAAGAGAAAGGAGAAGTGTGGAAAAAGGATAAGTTTGGGAAAGGAGACAAGGTGAAGGTGTTGACCATAAACCCCTGGCTGACTCAAGTACGCATCTACCAGCAGCACCGACACAACCACTCAGGTGAGAATCCTTACGTTTCAGTACATTAATACACTGTGTTGTTTCTAGGGTTGTTTCCAAGTTGGTTGAAAATCAATAAAAATATGTGATGATTCCAGATTGGTTGAGATTTTAAACTAATCGCAACTTTGGGGAACTGACTGTCTTTAGAAAATTTAGATGATTATTTTTTCTCCATCTTGCCTTTGTATAATGCATATTAAATTACTGTTTATGAGCGGAAATTCAAATGCAAAAGAAATTGCGATTCCAATTGAGTTTTGGCAGGTTACATGCGTGACGCAGAGAGAGCGAAAAAGCAGACGTGGTAATTAATATTGCTATTTAAATATGAAAGGCTCATAACTTGTAAGACATGGGAAATACAATTGCAAATAGAATTTGCTTTTTCATTTGAAATTTGGCAACGCTAATGCAAGATTTGCAATTGCATTTGGATTATGTCACAATTTATGCGTCCACCTATGAAAATACCCCATTATTAATTGCAATTAATCATATACAGAATAAAAGTTTGACTTTGCCTAATATATGTGTGTGTTCTCTCTGTAATTATTATGTATATATAAATACACACAAATTAATGTATATATTTAAGAGAAATATGTTGTTTATGTACAAAATATTTTATAAAAAATTATAAATGATATAAAAAATTATATAGAATTTTTTTTGAATCAGGTTTATTAAAAAATAAATAAATAAATACATATACTTGTAAATATTTATTAAATATAAACATGAATGTGTTTGTATTTATATATACATAGTAATTACACACATATATATTAGTCAAACTTTTATTTTGTATGCGATTTAATCGCGCTTAATCGTTTGACAGCCCTAAATAAAATACTTATAAAATAATTACAACTATATTAAAAAATAAAAATAAAGGCACTAAAAATGGAATAATTAAGATTTTTTATGTTTTTGAATGAAGTCACATTTGCAGAAATACAGTAAATATATATATATATATATATTTTTTTTTTTAATAAATATAATATTTGCAAAAAGATTTTGGAACATTGTACACTATATCATTCAAAAGCTTGGAGTCATTTTTTTTCTTTTTTATTTTTTTGGAAAGAAATAATAGACATTAATACATTTATTTAGCAAGGGTGCTTTAAATTGATCAAAAGTGATGATAAAGACATTTGTAATGTTAAAAAGATTTCTATTTCAGATAAATGCTGTTCTTCTGAACTTACGATTCATCAAAGAAACCTAAAAAAATCTACTCAGCTGTGTTCAGCGTAATAATACATGTTTTTGAGCAGCAAATCAGAATATTAGAATGATTTCTGAAGGATCATGTGACTGGAGTAATGATGCTAAAAATGTAGCTTTGAAATCACAGGATTAAATTAAATTTTAAAACAGAATCAAAAAGAAAACAGTTATTTTAAATAGTAAAAATATTTCAAAAATGGACTGTTTTTGCTGCCCTTTGGACTTCTTTAAAAAACATAAAAAATTTTAATGTTCAAAAACTTTTGACTGGTGGTGTATATATAAAACTAATAAATATGACTTCATAATATATATATAATATGTCTGCTGTTACTTGACCCATGGTCATAATAGTGGTTTTGAATTTGTCTTTATACCCAAGAGCAACTGTCTAGAAACCACAGCTGAGGTGAATTAAGCTGAATAAAAGCACCGGATCCTCATATCCTTTTCACCATATTTATTTTAGCTAAAGATAATTCCTGTAATAGTAAATTGCTGTTCACATTCTCTTGTAGTGCTGAACCCATGCCAGGGTGTCTGCAGTCACCTGTGTTTGCTGCGTCCGGGTGGATACACGTGTGCCTGTCCGCAGGGCTCCACACTGCTCGCCTTCAACAAAAATGAATGTGATGCCGGTAAGCGATAAACACATGCCTACTGCTGTTAGTTTGTGAGAAGAGCTGATTGGCTATTGCATCCCATCAATCCATTTCATAACATACATGCATGTGCTGCGTCTAATACTGCATGATTTCATTATTGTCATGTGATGCTTTGAAAGTGAGTGTTTGACTTGTGATGTGATTACATTGTGGCTGTGTTGCATTGCCTCGTGCCTGCAGCCATTGAGGCAGAGGTGTCCATGCCGCTTGCATGCAGATGCATGAACGGAGGAACATGCTACACTGATGAGGAAGGCCAGCCCAAGTGCAAGTGAGTGTAAACGCTTGTATAGAGCATTACAGCTGCCCTTCTAATAGATGATAGGCCTCCTATCATGAGGAATCATATATTCATTGATATTTTGAGATATGTGTTCACTGTTCTGTGAAAACTTGCTGTAACTTATAAATTGTATAAACACATTATATTAAAGGCACAACTAAATGTGACCCTGGACCACAAAACCAGTCATAAGTAGCACGGGTATATTTATAGCAATAGCCAACAATACATTGAATGGGTCAAAATTATAGATTTTCCTTTTATGCCAAAAATCATTAGGATATTAAGTAAAGGTCATGTTCCATGAAGATATTTTGTAAATTTCCTACCATAAATATGTTAAAACTTAATGTTTGATTAGTAATATGCATTGCTAAGAACTTCATTTGGACAACTTTAAAAGCAATTTTCTCAGTATTTAGATTTTTTTGCACCTTCAGATTCCAGATTTTCAAATAGTTGTATCTCGGCCAAATGATGTCCTATCCTAACAAACCATACATCAATATGAAGCTGATTTACTCTGCTTTCAGATCTCTGTTTCAAAATATTGACCCTCATGACTGGTTTTGTGGTCCAGGGTCACAAATGTGACATTTATTAGGATGGGGTCATGTAGAGGTTGTTTTGCGTTTAAAAAGTTTTTTTTTTTTTTTTTTCTGCAGTTCTGCAGCAGTCTAGGCCTATTAATTGTTAAAAACTTAAAAATTGAAAGCATAACTGTAACACTTGATAGGCCTAAACTGTTACAGAAATTTATATATAGATTTATATAGATTTTTCAGTGCTTTTAAATATAATTTGTCAAAACCTCTGTATTTAGTGATGAATGACTGTTGCAATATTAAATCTGGAAATTCATAGTTTAATTTATTATTTAAATATTTAGAAAATTATTAAATTCAAATAGCATTTCTGCATCAGTCTAGGCCTATTAATTGTTAAAAAAACTTTGTTTAAAAAATTGTTAAATAAATTGAAAGCAAATTTCTAACACTTAATAGGCCTAAACTATTACAGAATTTAAAAAATATATAATAAATAAAATTGCTGCTAAAATAACTCATTCTGAACTTTTGCAACATAAATACTATACATTTGAAAACATGAATACATATGGCAAGAGTCATGAAAATCTAAATTATTATATCAACATTACAAATGTGTGGAATGACATTACTGTAATTCCATTTTTTAAATAAAACAGGTGAAATGCAGTAAGTCTCAAACAGTACAAGGAGAAGTCAGTTTTGTCAAAACCATTTTAACAGAGCTGTAGATCGTCTGTAACAGGTCAATGTTTTTTTTCCTCAGGTGTCCATACGGCTACTCGGGTAGTTACTGTGAAATGGGCAGGTCTAGAGGTGCTCCAGCAGGGACAGGTAAACAAACTCTCACTTGTTAATTAGTTATAAAAATGTTTCATTGTTAAGTATTGAGTGAACACCTTTATTCACCATTTGTAACATGACGCTGTTATTTATTCACTCTATTCACTCACTTTATTCATTATTACTTTGTCTAGCTTGTTCAGCATGTCAATTTCAAATGAAAAGTAATGAGACTGCACTCACATGTCTTACATATACTGTTTGTGTAGCTGTGACCGTCCTGTTAGCTGTGGTTATTATTCTGATTACTGGAGCTCTGGCTGTGGGAGTTTTCCTCAACTACAGGCGCACCGGATCTCTCATCCCATCAATGCCTAAACTACCCAGGTACAACACAAACACGCCACTCAGCTACTTACAGTTGAGCCATAATTTGAAACCACACTTAAAAACGTATGACTTCACTTTAACCAGCCAGTCTGTGCTTTCTGTGTATGAATATATGAACATTATATTTGTTGTAAAGATTTTATTTATTCTGATGATTTTGCTGCTTATAAAGTTTTTTTTTTTTTTTTTTTATAAATGCCGCTTTCTTTGGTATTTTGCTCATCTTGAAGCATGGCTTGAGTGTCCAAATACACATCCGTTCAAATGTTTGGGTTTGCTATGATTTTTAAATTGTTTTGAAACTCACCAAAGCAGTATTTATTGTATCAAAAATACAATAAAAATAGTAACATTGTGAAATATTATTAGAATCTAAAATAGCTGTTTTCTATTGTAATATATTGTAAAATGTAATTTATTTCTGTAATGCAAAGCTGAATTTTCAGCATCATTACTCCAGTCTAAAGATCCTTCAGAAATCTTTCTGATATGCTGATTTGCTGCTCAAGAAACATTATTATCAGTTTTATTCAATTAAATTTAATTTGCCCTTGCTAAATAAAAGCATTTCTTTAAAAAAAAAATCTTCCTGGCCCAAACTGTTGAAAAGATTTGTGTTTTAAGGCAATTTTCTCAATATTTAGATTTTTTTGCACCCTCAGATTCCAGATTTTCAAATAGTTGTATCTCGACCAAATATTGTCCTAACAAACCATACGTCAGTGGAAAGCTTATTTATTCAGCTTTCAGATGATGTATAAATCTCAGTTTCAAAAAAATGACCCTTATGACTGGTAATGTGGAGGTTTTTTACATTTAAAAAGTTAATAATTTTTTGTAAAGTTTTGTCTAGGCCTATTAATTGTTAAAAATGTAAAAACTGAAAGCATAATTGTAACACTTAAATTTATATATATATTAGTGCTTTTAAACGTGTCAAAACCTCTGTATTTAGTTATGAATGTTGCAATGTTTCATATGAAAATTCCTAGTTTAATTTATTGTTTACATATTTACAAAATGATTCAATTCAAATAGCAATTTTTTTTAAAGTTCTGCAACAATCTAAGCCTATTGTTAAAAATGTAAACATTTAAAGCATAATTGTAACACTCAAACTTATATATATATATATATATATATATATATATATATATATATAAAGTAGACCATATATTAAAATTAAAAAGATTTTTAGTGCTTTTAAACATTTGTCAAAACCTCTGTATTTAGTTATGAATGTTGCAATATTTAATATGAAAATTCATAGTTTAATTTATTATTTACATAATTTGAAAATGATTAAATTCAAATTGCATTTTTTTTAAAGTTCTGCAACAATTTAGGCCTATTAATTGTTAAAAACTTAAAAATTTAAAGCATAATTGTAACACTTAATAGGCTTAAACTGTTAATCTTAATCCTAAACCTAATCTTCCGGACCCAAACTTTTGAACAGATTTGTGTAATTCATTATCTAGTCATGTCTTTCATAACGCTGCCATCTTCTCCTTTGTCTACTCATTTTTAATGTCGAATTGAGAACTTTGCTTATACTGTAACCTGTGACAGTAACACAACATCAGAACAACATCTAGTTAAAGATTTGTAGGTTGCTGCCTACTACAGTTAACCGGCTGCTTAGGCTCTATTATATTGAATATTCATGTTATAATTAAGCAAAAACTTCAATACTGTGATGGTTTTAATGTGCTTTTTTTTCTGTGTGAAGTATCTATGTCATTAGACTAGATCGAAGAGAGCATTAATATGTTTTTGTGTCTCTTTAACAGCAGAAACAGTTTGAGTTGGTATAATTTCTGTTAATTTTTGTCATTTTTTTGTTTCTCATAGTCTGAGCAGCCTGGTGAAGTCGGCAGACACAGGAAATGGAGTGTCGTTTCATTCAGGTGACAATGTCACGATGGACCTGGAGCCTCAGAATCTGGGAGTGTCGTTCATCGACAGGGCCATGCAGCTGGTAAATGTGGTATTTTGTGTCGATTTAACAGTAACTTGATCGTTAAGTGCACTTAGCACATTTTTGCTGACTTATCCATGAGGCGTAAAATCCCTGGTTGACCTTTTGACCCCAGTGTTAATGTTACATTATTTCCAAGACTTACAAGTGCACTAGTTTCTAATGGAATTCTGCTGTATCATTAATCACAATGAAAACTTTAGGATAGAAGATTCCTTTAAAAGTACTCATCAACTGATAGGAGTTTTCAAATGAGACAATGACAATAATTAAATCAGTGATCATTTATTTCATATTAACGGAAATGATAATTACACTTTTTCAAAGGTTTGGGGTCAGAAAGGTTTTCTTTTTAACCCTTTGACTGTCACCGTCCACCCTGTGGACGCCTAAGTTTACTTCACCATATTACAAATAAATCCTAATCTAATCATGACATCGTTGGAAAGATCTAAGACTCCTAAATAGATATTTTACCATATTTTTGTGTTACAAATTATGTAGGAAAAGTAATAGATTAATATATGTCAAGAGTGCAACTTAAAAAATCTACATCATAACATGAGTTCTGACCTTTGTCACAAAAGACTTTCTTCTTTGCCTTTTTCCCTATCACATTTTTGAAATCATAAAACTTACAATCTCAAAATTCATCCTTTGAAAGGCATTTTAAAATCAGACATTGCATTACCAGGGAAAATGTACATCGAAATCATTTTAAAAAATGTTTTCATTCATGAATTATAAAAATTTAAGGCTGGATAGTGCATTTTTATGTCTATGTTCAAAAATGGGAGTGACAGTGAAAGGTTTAATAAAGAAATTAATGCTTCTATTTAGCTATTCAGCATATTAGAATGATTTCTGAAGGATCATGTGAAGACTGGAGTAATGATACTGAAAATTCAGCTTTGATCACAGGAATAAATTACATTTTAAAACATATTTACATAGAAAACAGTATTTTAATTGTAATAATATTTCAAATTTTTACTGTTTTTTTTACTATATTTTTGATCAAATAAATACAGCCTCAGTAAGCAAAAGAGACATTCAGAAACATTACAAAAAATCTTATTGACCCCAAACTTTTAAACAACAAATGGCTTCTGTTTATTACAAAGTAACCATGGTAATAATCTTAGATTTTAAGTGGTCAAAATATAGACCTGGCAGATATTTGTTTATAGCTATCTGTGGGCAGCAGCACTGATATATATAACAACTACTGAAAATATTTATCTACAACATTTTCTTTTTTTCTGATCTGAATTCTCCATTTGTCATTATTAGGATGAGAATTTCGCAGACTCTGGTAGGCAGCCAGTCACATTTGAGAATCCTCTGTACTCGACTGCTGCCGGCCCATCCAGCGATCCTGCAGTGATACATGCAACACAGGTGTGTTTCCTTCTAGAAAGCCTTTTATAACCTTATAGACACTGCTCATGGTAAAAACCAGATGTGTTTGACCTGACCTGTTTCTGTGCTTCATACAGGTGACTGTGAATGTCAGCGGTGACCAGGTGGAGAATAACTTCTCAAACCCGACGTATAACACTCATGAACAGGCAGTGGAGGTGAAGAGTGAACCTGTAGATCAAATGGCCACACAGGTGGGAACAACTGAACGTTTGTCCATAGTTTAGCCATTTTTTGCTGTTGTTTCTCCATCATGTGACCAGGTTTATTTTATTTTATTGCAGGAGTCCAAATGGAGCTTCTTCAAAAGAAAACTGAAGCCAAGCACAACATTTGAAAACCCTACATATTCAGAGGTGAGTAGCAAAGTCAAAGCTTCAAATATATAATGATTCTTTTTACTGCAGAACAGTGAATATTGCCCACATTCATATGCATATTAAAACTAAGATTATATTGGAATCTAAAAAACAAAACTATATACACTATCAGTCAGTATGATTTTTATTTTTTTAAAGAAGTATCTTTTCTGCTCAACAAGCCTGCATTTATTTGTTCCAAAATACTGTAAAAACAGTAAAAAATGTAAAATATTTTTACTATTTAAAATAATTGTTTTCTATTTGAACATATTTTAAAATGTAATTTATTCCTGTGATCAAAGCTGATTTTTCAGCATCATTACTCCAGTCTTCAGTGTCTCATGATCCTTCAAAAATCATTCTAATATGCTGATTTGCTGCCTAAGAAACATTTATTGTTATTATTATCAATATTTAAAACGTAAATGAAAAAATAAAAAAATCTATACAGAAAAAAAAAACTAATAAAAATTACAAGTTACTAAAACTTAAACCAAACTTAAAATAAAAATTAATAATACACTACCAGTGTAGATTTTTAATGTTTTTTAAAAAAGTCTCTTCTGCTCACCAAGCCTGCATTTATTTAATCCAAAGTACAGCAAAAAAAAAAAAAAAATGAGTATATTAAATATTTGAGTATATATTAAAATGTAATTTATTCCTGTGATTTCAAAGCTGAATTTTTAGCATCATTACTCCAGTCACATGATCCTTCAGAAAATATTCTAATATTCTGATTTGCTGCTCAAAAAACATTTATTATTATTATTATTATTATTATTATTATTATTATTATTATTATTATTATGTTGAAAACAGCTGAGTACAATTTTTTTTCTTTCTTTCTTTTTTTTTTTTTTTGGGGGGGGGGATGCTTTAAATTGATTAAAAGTGATGATGCAGACATTTATGATGTTACAAAAGATTTCTTTTCCAGATAAAAGCTGTTCTTCTGAACTTTCTATTCATCAAAGAAACCTGAAAAAATTCTACTCAGCTGTTTTCAACATAATAATAATAATAATAATAATAAATGTTTTTTGAGCAGCAAATCAGAATAGAATAATTTCTGGAGTAATGATGCTAAAAATGCAGCTTTGAAATCACAGGAATAAATTACATTTTAAAATATATAAAAATAGAAAACAGTTATTTTAAATAGTAAAAATATTTCAGACTTTTACTGTTTTTGCTGTACTTTGGATCAAATAAATGCAGGCTTGGTGAGCAGAAGAGACTTCATTAAAAAGAAGGTTCAGAAACTTTGACTGGTAGTATATTTTTAATTTTCATTTTAAGTTTAGTTTAAGTTTAAGTAACTTTTGTAAAAAAAAATTTGTTTTTTTTTCTGTATAGATTTTTTTATTTTTCATTTCAGTTTTCAGTGTAGTAATTTTACTTCAACTTAAACTTATTTTATTTCAGCTACTTGCAACGTTTCTCATTTTCATTTTTGTACATATAAAATAACTAAAACTAAAAACTAAAACTAGACTTATTTTAAAAACTAAGAATAAAAATGACACAACAAATTTACTAAAAATGTAAAATTAAAATGAAAACAGAACACTTTAAAATGAACAACTATAATAATATCAGTGATACTAAAATAACACTAGCGCTTTTGCCATTAATCAGCCCATTAATCCTCATTCAAGTACAGCACATAATTACATAATTACTAGTGAACAGGAATGTTCCAGTAGCTTAACTAGCATGCAGATGCGATTTTCATAAAGTTTAAACCTGAATTTAGGTCTTAATGTGAGAATGATACATATGTGGTCACTGAATCTAATGTTAAAGTTCACGCTGCCTTTGTGTCAGATGCAGGATGAGCAGACGCATGGAGCTGCAGACGCCAGCTCTTCATCACAGCCGTCTCCTTTCGTTCCTCCTCCCAAACCCCAGAAGCGAGAGAAACTCAGCGCCTATTCACCAACGGAGGACACCTTCAGAGACACGGCCAACCTGGTTAAAGAGGACAGTGAAATATGAGCATCACACACACCAACACACACATGGGAAAATACAAAGAAACACTCCCTTTGCACAGAATCTATTTTTATATGCAGCCTGCATACAACAGAAATCAATTTAAGATTATTTTTTGAAACAAAACAGAAGTATAGAAAAGAATAGAAGAAATGTTTGTATAGCCTACAGAGAAGAGACTTTGCCTTCTGATACTTTGTATGCCAATTCATGTTGTATGATTCTTTTTTTATTATTATTGTGATGTCATATTTGTATATCTTTGCACTGATGCTGCTGAAGGAGAATGTTATGAATATTTTGTACATTTGTAAATTGAAAAGATTTTGTTTGATAATATCCTCTGGTCAGACGTTATTTTAAAATAGATTATGACTTATTCCTGGAGATTCGCACACATACACATATGCCAACGAAAACTGAGTAAAAGTGCTTTGAGAGCCAGCTGAGACTTTGCCATTTGATCTGATTATTTTTAAAGGAATAGTTCACCCAATAATGAACATTTGCTCAATATTTACTCACCCTCAGGCCATCCAAAATGTAGATGAGTTTGTTTCTTCATCTGAACAAATATGCAGAAATGTAGCATTACATCACTTGCTCACCAATGGATCCACTGTGGTGAATGGGTGCTGTCAGAATGAGAGTCCAAACAGCTGATAAAAGCATCACAAAAATCTGCAAGTCATCCACACCACTCCAGTCCATCAGTTAATGCCTTTAAAAATAAAAAGCTCTGTTTATAAGAAACAAATCTATTATTAAGATGTTTTTTTTTTTTAAATTTCAAACCATTGCTTACAGGTAAAATATGAGTTCAAAGTGCATATTTTCGTTTTTTGGTGAACTATTCCTTTAAGCAGTTTTCGCAACTGAGAAAAAACAACGCATATGCATCACTTACGTACATATACCTCATTTGTGGAGCGGCCAGATTTAAGAAAAGAGCAAAAACACTACAGTATGTCTGAAATATCAGTCATGTGAAAATCTACTGAGTGCTATTAAAGGAATAGTTCACTTAAAAATGAAAAATCAGTAGTTATTTACTCACCCGCTCCATAAAAATTCATAAAACTACTTTATATGACTTGTGCATTATATTTTAAGTCTTCCGAAGGTATACAATTACTTTCTTAAAATAAAAGCATATAAGTTTCAAATCACATCAGGGTGAGAAAATAATGACAGAAATGGTGAACTACTCCAGAGAAAGGGACTCTCATTAAAGAAAGTCTGAAAATATGATAATGCAGTGACATGTTCCGCTGTAAACACACCACTTCTGTTTTATATATTCAAATAATACTTGAAATCACCCAGTTTATATGCATGTGATTATGACTGTGATATCTGATGTCCCATCAGCGTTTCAAGGATTTTTCATATTTACTTTCCCATCTGATGAAGTGCATGGGCAGTGAAGTCAATATATTTTAAATGATTTTGTATATTAATTACTGGAAAAAATGAATATTATGAATTTATTCATCTTTACAAGCCGATATGTGACTATAGAAAGAACTGGAAACAAATTAATGCTGCTGTGAAAAATCAAATAAATTGTTTTTTATAAGAAATGGTAAGATCCTTTTTTATGTACAACAGATACACATTTTATCCATTAAAACAAAGCATTAAATATTAAAATCAACATTATATGACATTTATTTTATATATATATATTACACATTTTTCTTTGTCGTCCTTTTTTCCATATGGTATTAATGGTCTAATGGTTGATTAGTGAAGACAGGTGATACTGGTTATGGAGAAGCCTTTAAAAACTTTTCAAAACATGGTGTTGATTGATAGGTTTGAAGAAGTGAGTGAGGAATGAGTGTGTGTTTTGAGAAAATATGAAAGAAAGGGAAAAAAAAAAAAAAGGAAAATGGGTTTTTTTTCCACTATCCATCTTATTCTTTAAGCCTATGGGCGAGACTTTCGGTTTATTAGCCACTCAAATAACCAGACGAATAACAACATGCAGTAAATGCTGAGACTGTTTGCACTACAAACCAGAGTGTTCATAATTAACATAATACATTAAATACATAATATGGTAAGACACACCAATTTGCAATGTCAAGCTAAACAAGCTGATTTGTGCAGCTAAATATAGCTGGACGCTGATGAGACCGGAAGCCAGAACCAGAAAATTTATAAGGGTCATTCTACATTTAGAATTTGACAATGTTAAGAAAAAAAGTTTTCCTGTTTCCCAAAAACCCAAACATGACCTTACAAAGCCGCTTTGAAACAATCTCTATTGCATAAAGTGCTATATAAATAAAGGTGCTCTGTGCATAAAATGCCATCTATGTTTGCTACTGTCCACCATGTTATAGTGATGGGTAATTCTTGAACGATTCGTTCATTTTGAACGAATCTTTAATGTGACTCGGGACGAACGAGTCGTCTCGGGGAGTGATTCGTTCAGTCGCGCATGCGCAACATCCTATTAGGTTCTGTACTGGAATTAGTTCATCTGTTTCGAGTCTTCGGGTTTTTGGAGTCGTTCGTTCTCCTTATGGGGCTGTCACGTGATGAACGAACGACTCAAACCCGAAGATTCGAAAGATGAACTAATCAATTCTTTTTCCGGCTCAGACTACATTCGTTAAGCTTATTGGGCTGTCACGTGATGAACGAACGACTCAAACCCGAAAACTTGTCAAATAAGAGGCCAGGTGAGCCAATCATAGATTAAAGACCCAGGTAAACAATTAATTAATCTTTTCTGTTTCTTATAGTATTATAGTTTTGTCTTGTGTATAGTGTGATCAACGTTTAAGCAGTAGATGTGTTAGGGAGGATTTTAATTATATTTTGTTAAAATGAACGAAATGACTCGAAAAAAGACTTAAAGATCCGAGTTGGTAAAATGATCCGAACTTCCCATCACTACTAAAACGTAGGAAACGTTAAATTTGCCTTACTGCGCATGCGTAAAACCTCAAAACACTCACTGAGATGATACAGACGGAACAGACAGACATACATTTTCACGCAATTCTTCTGGCAGGATCATTTTATTTGCGGAAATATCTCATCATTCACTGACGCGTCCATGTCGCGCTCACTCATGTTTGAAGAAAAAAAAAAGCAGCTGCCCTCATGTTTACAGCAGCTGTGAGTACATTTTCTGTCATCTTTTTAAGACTGTAATATGAAGAGTGTACAACGTAAATATCTTTACAGCAGCAGTGTGAATAGCACATAAAATTACCGGTATAAACATAGATATCTATTGGTACAATATGCGTCACATGACTAAACATGCGTCATCGTTTTCAAAAGCTTCCGTTTTCATAGTGTGGACATGGCCTTAGTTGACATTTTCTGTGTTTTGGGCCTATACTCAACATGGAAGCCTAGAACTACTGAGCATATGGTATGTTTAGAAATGTACATAAGTTATGTAACTTATAAGTTTTAGTTAAATTGTCTTGTTAAATTTTGCAGCAATAATACTTGTGTAACACTGTTGACATTCAATTAATCCACTCTTGACACAGGTTTGCTAGTTTATTAGGGGAAAGAGAGAACATAGTGTTTCATTCATGTGCTTCTAGAGGAAATATCATCATACTGTGAAAATTATGCGAGAATGGGACAAACCATTGCTTTTTGAGGATTTTTTTTTTTTCTAGTGAGTAACTTAGTTGACGATGGTTTTTCGGACACAAATAAAACAAGTTATATCACAATACACACTTATTATTTTTGAAGCGCACACCCAGATGTCTTGATAACCTAATCTAACTGAAGGCAAAGCTATGAAATTAAATTAGACTTGAGGTCATTTTCATGCTTAAATGCAGAGTAGAATGAGCAACTTTATAATATCAGACAACTGAACACCAGGGTTGTATGTAATATAAACATCTTTTTTTTTTTTGAACAAAAGATATGGCTTTTTCAACATATGGTAGTGTGATTGGGAAAAATATAATTGTGTACTAGATAATTAAGCATCTGGGCTTTATATTGATGAAAATATATTAAAAACATACTTCACGGACATGAGATGTACCCACAATTATAGAATGACCCATGAATAGCCGCACCCGCTCTTACACTGAAAACAAGGTGGACCTTTAGTGCAATATAAAGGCTATATGGATGCAAAAGTTTCTTCATGGGACCATCAGTAAAGAACGGTATGTATTTTTAATAGTATTGATGAGTTTTCCGTTTTAAAGATTACCCATCCAAATGCTTCCCTATTATATTAACCTCTACTACTTCTTTTTTTTTTTTTTTAAGAAAAGCTCAGATTAAATTTAGTTATGGCATAATTTTATAGTCTAGATGAATGACATGGTCAACCATTAGAAACAAAGAAAAAGAAAACATACATCAATAAATCAATGCATTGTGGGACATCAAAGGGTACTTTATTCATAGAAAATGCAACAATATATACAATTTATTTTTATTTGCATCATATTTGCTGAATGAAATTCAATACTTTTCTAACTAATTTTGAGGTGCTGATTGCAAAAATAGTGCCTGTTTTGCCCTATACATCAATTTGTCACAAAACATGATGCCAATCATAGCATTTTAGCCATTTATAAGGTGAAGTATTGTATTTTTCCTTAATCAGCAGAAAAACTGCTCAGGTCAGGTCCAGGTTGCAACCATTTGTTCGACTCTTAGCCCATTTTCACATGTATGAATAATTCTGAAGCCTAATCCTGATTTCCACTTTTTTCACTACTTTGCAGATTGTAAATTAAATGATATGAAACTTATGACATTTGACTGCTGTATATGATGGAAGGTTTTTTTTTTTTTTTTTTTTTTTTTTTAAACTCTGCATCATCAGCTGAATTTTTTTTGATATGTTGAGCTGTAGTGTCGTTTTCAGTAATTCACTGTAGTGATATTCAGCTCTCCTTCACGGAAGGCATCATAATTTTGGTGAAGGTGTCTGCTATACATGTAGGCAGGTACGAGAGGGGAATCCAGAAGAACTTGGCGTCCCAGCCTGCGCTGTAGCGTGTTCGGGGATGACGTGCTGAAAGAGCGTGCTGCATGCATGACGTCACTTTAGAAAGGTCACTGCTGGCCAGCATCTTCATGGAGAACTCCTGCACTTTTATATCTGAAGGAAAAGATTGAAAGAAATACAGAAATGTCACATTGTTTCATTCAGTACAATAACATAACAGCATCATCACTTGAGGCTCTGCCCCAAAACATGGTGAAAAATCTTTTAATATAATAAAAATTGAACTATTTTACCCAATATTTATGTGTGCAGTGTATTTTTAGAGTATTGTGGCATTGAATAACCAACATGCCAATGCTAAACAAGATGAGCGCATGTTTGCATGAATTATTCCTTTAAATGCATTGTGATATAAATCTCTAAATTCTAAAGTAGTGTTGCAAATCTGCATTGATATGACATCTGAAGCGCTCACAGTCCTGCAGATATGAGTCTCCGTAGCTTCCCCTGACCTCTGCTGGGAGGTTGTTCCACCGTTTCTTCAGATCACCTTCAATGAGGTTCAGATCTGTTACTTGTGTCTTGAAAAAGCCTGGTTCAATGATACTTACCTTTACTCCAAAGTGCATCATATCTCTCCTGAGAACAGCGAGAGAGAATAGAATTATTTTAGAGACAGCAAAGATGCACATCTCAAAGAAATTGAGGTATGGGTTCGGTTAAAAAATTTTACTCAATGAAATGTCAAAATTTTTCAAGGTTAACTTTAGAAAGACTTTAGAAAGTTGTGGTGACTGATGACCATAGTTAGAAATGGATTTTAGTGGCTGTTTTTAATAAAAGTCAGACAATAATATTTGTTTGTTAACAGTATAAAATAATTACTTTTATTTTTATTAATTAAAAAATAATTTTATACATTTTATATATTTATTTATTTATATTTGAATATATTTGTGGTGGTCCTTATGATCTGTGAAAGCTCTAATATTTGTAGCCAATTAGAAATGCATTTTTGTTGGCTATTTTTAAAAGCCAGATTTATTGGCTTGTTTGTAATATAACACATTTTATTATATATATATATATTTTTTTTTTTTTTTTTTTAATTAATACAATATGTATTTGTGAAAATTATTTCTGAAGGATCATGTGACTGGATTAATGATGCTAAAAATTCAGCTTTGAAATCACAGAAATAAATTACATTTTAAAATATATTAAAATAGAAAACCATTATTTTAAATAGCAAAAATATTTCTACATTTTACTGTTTTATATATATATATTTCTAAAATAAAAGTCAGACAATTTTGTTAGCAATGTAATATAATACATTTTATTTGACATTTTTAAAGTTAAGTAAAATTTATTTAATTTTAAGCATTTATCAAAATATGTATTTATTTATGTTTAAATGCTTTTAATAAATGCATAAAATTATTTATCAAAAATATTTTAATAATAAAAATAAATAGAAAAAGCATATATTTAAGATATGATGACCTTGTCAAATCTGTCCTTTTGAAGTCCTAAATTGCAAGAATTGAAAGTATGATAAAGAACAATAACACTACATACTACAAGACCTTGTTGGCACAGCTCTAAGTTTAATTTCTTTGTTAAATGCCTAGACATACCTCAGGCTATCAGAGAAGGCCTCCACACCATATTTAGCAGGGCAATATCCTCCCCCGATGAGTGAGATTCTGCCGAGTATGCTGGCTACGTTTACCACCCGACCACGAGCCTTCTTCAGCAGAGGAAGAAACTGCAGGGTCACATCGATAAGACCCATGAGGTTTACATCCAGGACCTTCTTAAAGTCCTCCACCTGAATCCATTCCATGGGACCGATGGGAACTGAGATGCCGGCATTGTTCACCAAACCCCACAGACCTGATGCAAGAAAAATATAAAAAATGTAGTGTACACGCAAATCACTCTGCCTTGCATTACTTGGTCACCAATGGATGCTCTGCAGTGAATGGGTGCCGTCAGAATGAGAGTCCAAACAGCTGATAAAAACATTACAATAATCCACAAGTAATCCAGTCCATCAATTAACATCTTATGAAGTGAAAAGCTGCGTGTTTGTAATAAACAAATCATTCATTAAGACATTTTTAAATTCAAACCATTGCTTTCAGCTCTACTACTAATCCTCTATCCATAATATTGCTTTCCCCAAAGTTGTCTAGTCTGAATTAGGAGAGGAATATGCACAGATCAAGCACCGTTTACAAGCAAAAACAGTTCTAAACAAATATGTTGGTTGTTTTTGATGTGAGAGGACAACAGAGGATGGACTTAAAGGACAGTTTAAAGTTAAAAACACCTTAATGATGGATTTGTTTCTCATAAAATATTAATTGATGGACTGAAGTGGTGTGGATTACTTGTGGATTATTATTTTTTCATCAGCTGTTTGGACTCTCATTCTGACGGCACCCATTCACTGCAGAGGATCCATTGGTGAGCAAGTGATTCAATGCTAAACTTCCAAAACTCATCTTGGATGGCCTGAGGGTGAGTAAACTGTCAGCAAATATTAATTTCGAGGTGAACTATTCCTTTAAGGTCAAAGGTCACTGAAGTGTGCATACATGTCACCTATAGCCTATTACAAGGAAAGTAAGTCGTTCTATAATAAATGATGCAGCTTTGGTATGAGAATGGCATTCGGCTTAAGATGCTCCTCCAGGTCAAGTAAAAGCGCCTGTCCAAGAGTTGCAGATTTATGAGTTGGTCTGAGGGCAGTGTGGTCGTCAAAGTGCCTGTATCTCGGCTTTATCTCCTGCTGTGCTTGACTCGAGCTGGCACCCTATCTGACTGTCCGTCTCACCTCTCTCCCCGGTCTCGCTGCGCACGCGCTCCAGCGCGCGCTCGATGCTCGCGCTGTCGGTAACATTGAGCAGAAGCGTCTTCAGTCTGGGGGAGGCCGCGGCGCTCAATCTGGAGGCACCAGGTTCCGTGAGACACGCGGCGATTACATGAAAACCCCGCCGGTCGAGCTGCCGCGCCGCGAGGTTTCCGAAGCCGCTATCGCAGCCCGTCACCAGGACGTGTTTCTCTTGGATGCCGGTGATCTGACGGGAGTCTCGGAAGAACCAGACCGCGGCGATGAGCGCCAGAACGGCCAGAGAACACCAGCAGCACAGCAGATCTGCGCAGAAGAACACCTGCGGGTGGAGATGGATGAAGCTGTGCTGAATAAACACCTACATTTACAGTTGTTCTATGATGATTTACCAGGAAAAAAAGCCAATAGTTCACTTAGTAGTGTACAAAAACGCTGCACAGAAATACTCAATGAATATAAGTTAAAAATAATATTTTTAATGTTTTAAAGTCTCTTCTGCTCATCATTTATTTGTTGAAAAATACAGAAAAAAAACCTGCATACTCTAAAATATAATTTATTCTTGTGATGCAAAGCTGAATTTTCAGAATCATTACTCCAGTCTTCAGTGTCACATGATCTTTTAGAAAGCATCTTAATAAGCTGATTAATTATCAGTGTTGAAAACAGTTGTACTACCGATTTTTTTTTTTTTTTTACGTTTAGGGCTTTTTTTTTTAAATTAAGATTAATTAATTTTTTTTTTTTTTTTTTTTTTTTTTGGAACCTGTGATACTGTTTTCAGGATTCGATAGTAAAGGCTAGACTAGTATTATTAGAAAAGATTTCTAATATAAAATTTCTAATAAGATTTCTAATATTTCAAATTTAAAACAGAAACTTTTTATTTATCAAAGAATCTTGAAAAAGGCATCACAGGTCCCAAAAATTTAAGCAGCACAACTGTTTTCAATACTGATTTCTGTTTTGAAATTTTGAAATTCAGCTTTGGTCACAGAAATAAATTCTATTTTAAAGTATATTAAAATAGAAAAGTATTATTTTAAGTTGCAATAATATTTCACAATTTTATAGTTTTTTTTTTTCTATATTATTGATTAAGTAAATGTCAATTAATTCAAAAATCAATTAAAAACATAAAAAAATTTTACTGAGCCCAAACATTTGAACAGCAGTTTATATATATATATATATATATATATATATATATATATATATATATATATATATATTAAACGGTTATTTATAGGTCTTTATTAATTTAGAACATACTTACAATTGTATGTTAATATTTTAACTTATTTTTTGTTTTTATTTTATTTATATACATTTTAAGTACATTTTTTATCGAGATATGTATGTATTCATGCATTTATTTTATCATTTTAATTTTTTTCCTGGTTAATTTGAACTGTTTTCAATACTGATTTCTGTAGTAATGATGCTGAAAATTCAGCTTTGATCACAGAAATAAATTCTATTTTAAAGTATATTAAAATAGAAAAGTATTAGTTTAAGTTGCAATAATATTTCACAATTTTTTTTTTTTTTTTTTTGTATTATTGATCAAATAAATTTCAATTAAATCAAAAATTAAAATCATTAAAAACATTAAAAATCTTACTGAGCCCAAATGTTTGAACAGCAATAAATTTTTATTGAGATATGTATGAATTCATGCATTTAATCATTTTAATTTTTTTCCAGGTTAATTTTAAGAGACACTGTGTACATTCTCACCAGGACAAAGTCCAGAAAGACCTAGAGATCAACTTTATTAACTTTTAAAGAAGAGACAGGAGAACAAAAGCTGTGATAAATAACACTTTGAGACAAAAGGTTAAATTCAAATTAACCTTTGGCGTCCTCACTGGACTGAAAGTGTGTTGCTGTCAGATTTCTCTTTATTAATTAGTTCAAATGAGGATATCGTGCAACCGTGCGAAAGTTTATACACACAAACTTCCATTGGGACTGACCAGACCAAAATTTATTATAGAGCACAACCTAGTGGTCAAATGGAGAAACACAATATCGTTACAATACCTGGCTGTCTGATTCTCACAACAACAACAACAAAAAAAACCTTTACATTTTCTTCAAATTAATTAAGCATATATTTATGACAATTAAGCACGTTCTCTTTAGTCTTCTCTTTTCATTGGGTTAATGCAAAATTAAATCTTGCAGTTTAATACAACGATTTACCTCCATTAAATCATGTATTATACCCCGGAAAACTGTATAGAGATTGTCCCTGCAATTTGTGGCCTTTTTAAAAAAAAAAAAAAAATAAATAATATGAATATAGAATGTTGGCTTGTATAGAAACGCAACGCTACATAAAAACATGTAGCCTAATTGTAGACAAATCATTCAACAGCCACTAGGTGGCGTCGCGACAACTACTGCATGTTCCCGCATATCTGTCAATCATTTATTGCAAAAATCATTTATAGCCTTGAACACTGAAATGTTATTAACAAATCATGCACGCATTAATCCCTACTATGCTTTATACATTAATAAAACAAAGTCACAAATTATGTTACTGTGCTCTGAATTGACTAACATACCATGACTAGTGCAGATGTCAAAAGCAGATGTGGAAACCAGTAGATTATATGTTTCTGAACTCCCGATTCCGAGTCCTGTCCTGATCCCGCTGCGCTGAAGAGCTCAAGGGCCGCAAAACGATTTCAGGGTCAAAAGTCTCTTGTGAACATGAACACCACACACAATAAACGTCACTGAGGTTGTGCAAGAAACCCTATGGCCTAGTTTGGCATCTAAACATTCAATGTTTGGTTTGTGCAGCCATGTTATACAGTATACAGTGGACAAAATAGATGGTGAAATTACACTTTTGACAGGTTTGGATTTAGCTGATTGAACAACACAGCTGGTAAGGCTGTTAACAAATTATTAGTGATTACTGAATGTTATATAAATATTTTCTAAAAGATATTAAATTATGTGCTTACATAATCATGCCACTCGTTTAATATTCTCTCAAGAAAGATAATGAGAGAATATTTATACTGGAAAACTTTGAAATACTGTAAAATGAAGGAAACATATTTTTTGTGATCTAGAAAATATTACAGGAAAAATGAAACTCTGAAATGTTACAGAAAACATTTAAAAAATTTTGTTTTTATTTAAACTCAATATTGTAAATATATACAATAAAGTTTTAATTGATTTACATGTCGGTCATTCTATAATTTAAAGTACCTTTATGCCCATTGATGATAATTATATTTTTCCAACTATTTTTTCCCCCCCAGGAATATCATATTTAGTCCATTAAAAGATTAGTTCACTTCCAGAACAAAAAAATTACAGATAATGTACTCACCCCCTTGTCATCCAAGATGTTCATGTCTTTTTTTCTTCAGTTGTAAAAAAATGATATTTCACCTTGTTATTGACTTCAATGGTGTCCCCAAATTTGAACTTCCAAAATGCAGTTTAAATGCAGCTTCAAAGGGCTCTAAACGATCCCAGCCGAGGAATAAGGGTCTTATCTATCGAACCGATAGATTTTTTTTTTTTACAAATTTTTACAATTTACATACTTTTTAATCGCAAACGCTTGTCTCGTCTAGCTCTATGTGAACTGTTTTTTTCCGGTCACGACCGTTAGGGTACGTCTAAAAACTCCCGTCTCATTTTCTCATCCAACTTCAAAATCGTCCTACATCGCTGCAGAAGTACCAACAAAGAGTTTACAAAGTGAACATGCAAAGAAAATCAAACACCCTTTACAAAAAAAAAAAAAAGTAAAAACAGCGATGTAGGACGATTTTGAAATTGGAGGAGAAAATTAGACGGGAGTTTTTAGACGTTCCCTAACTGTCCTGACCGGAAAAAAACAGAGCTCTCTCTAGGACTCTGGACGAGACGAGCGTTAGAGGTTATAAAGGAATTAAATTGTAATTTTTTAATTTATTTTATGTATTTATTTATTTAATTTTTAAGAAAATAACCTATCGTTTCGCTAGTTAAGACCTTTTTTTCTCGGCTGGGATCGTTTAGAGCCATATGAAGCTGCATTTAAACTGAATTTTGGAAGTTTAAATTTGGGGGCACCACGGGAGTCCGTGTATCCTGAAATGTTTCTTCAAAAAACATAATTTCTTTACGACTGAAGAAAGAAAGACATGAACATCTTGGATGACAAGGGGGTGAGTACATTATCTGTACATTTTTGTTTTGGAAGTGAACTAATCCTTCAACAGAATACACACTGTTTCTCAGTTTGCTTGAAAATGCCTTTATGAGTGGGCCTTGAGTCCAAAATAATGCGTAAAAATGTTAAAGTCAAGACTTTCTGTTTTAAATTTATTTCTACAATCTAAATGCCTTAGAAAAGTAGATTGAGTTTGAATTTAACTTTCTTCCAAATAAGGAAATATTTCATTTTACTTGTTACTAATCAGACAGCCCCCCTGAAAATGAAAAAATGGTTTATTCCATCCATATGCTGCATAAATGCAGTGGTTGTTTATGCCTACAGAATTGAAACTTTTGGTTTAACAGCATTTTTTAGGACGAAAGCATCTGAGATGAAGGTTGGCATGTATGAGAGAGGCAACCAGAAGAACTTGGCATCCCATCCTGGAGAATATCTGGTACGAGGATGGACCGCGGCCACGGCGTGCTCCATACAGCTCACCACCTTCATCAGATCTGGATCCAGCATCTTCTCAAACCTCTCCTTAACCATCACCTTCGCTATAAACACAATCATGGGGATGTCAGGAATGTGTGTTAGCTTTTAGAACTAGTAATGTAAACAGCTGGGCACTGGATTTGAACTCACTTTTGTCTATATAGTCACTGCCGTATTCATCCTTGACTTCCTGAGGCAACTTGTTCCATAATCTCTGAAAATGACTCTCAAAGATGGTGGAGTCAGTAACGGTTGTTTTGAAGAATCCAGGTTCAATGCATAAAACCTTCACTCCAAACGGTGCCATGTTTCTCCTGGAAAACAAGGACAAACACATTAAATACAGGCACAAGCAGCAATGATCAGAGGTCCAAAGTAAAAACAAGTAAACAAACAAACAAACAAACAAACGTATAGACTTTTACTTTGCATGTCAGGCAATATTTTTTCCACTAACTATATTTTAATGATTACACATTTTAGATACTCAGTGAATATTTCTAAAAATATTATTAAAGCAAAATATAACTGGAAAAAATAGATTTACTAGACATGTCCATGACTTAATTTTTTTTCCTTTCATTTTTTTAATTCCAAATGTTTCTTACCCTTAGATATTTACTGTGGTAAATGCAACTGTAACAGTTATTGTTATTAAAGTAACACTGTGGCGCTGGTATTTGACCCCACTTTCATCAGTCAATCAATAAATAATGGTAGAAATATATGAAAATCTCAAACTTTAATTGTAGGTGTATATACTTTAATTGTAGGTATAATATTATTTATTACTATTATTATTATTTTTAAAATGTATTTATTTAGTTATTTTATTCATTTATTTGGATTTTTATTTAGATGTTTTCTTTTTATTTATTCATTTATTTATAGATTTTTATTTATTAATTTAGATTTTATTTAGCATTTTATGTGAAATTAATAGTTTTTAATTTTTTACTTTTATTTTTTTAATTACATAAATTTTAAGTTGATTTTTCTGTAGATTTAGTTAGTTAGGGTTAAGACAAAGAAAAACACAATCGATATAGTCACAAGCAGCAATTATCAGAGGTCCAAGCACAGGAAAATAAAGATAACTTTTCAAAAAAAATTGCCAGAAATCATAAACTTTAATTGTAGGTGTGTATAATATTTATTTTCTTTATTTATTTAGATTTTTTTAATGTATTTATTTAGATTTTGTTAATTTATTCAGATTTTTATTTAGATGTTTTCTTTTTATTTATTCGTTTATTTATTTATTAATTTAGATTTTATTTAGCATTTTATGTGAATATTTTTTTAAATTGTTTTTCATTTTTTACTTTTATTTATTATCTACATAATTTTTAAGTACATTTTTATGTAGATTTAGTTAGTTAGGGTTAGGTTTAGGACAACAAAGAAAAACACAATAAATATAGTCACAAGCAGCAATTATCAGAGGTCCAAGCACAGGAAAAGTACAGATTTTTTTTAAAAAAACTGTCAGAAATCTTAAACTTCAATTGTAGGTGTGTATAATATTTATTTTCTTCCTTTATTTAGATTTTTAAAATTTATTTATTTTGACTTTGTTCATTTATTCAGATTTTTATTTAGATGTTTTCTTTTTATTTGTACATTTATAGATTTTTATTTATTAATTTAGATTTTATTTAGCATTTTATGTGTGTGTGTGTGTGTGTATATATATATATATATAT
Source organism: Cirrhinus mrigala (assembly GCA_036247105.1). Lineage (NCBI taxonomy): Eukaryota > Metazoa > Chordata > Actinopteri > Cypriniformes > Cyprinidae > Cirrhinus > Cirrhinus mrigala. The sequence goes on from CM070015.1 coordinate 31,148,871, forward strand.
ATATAATTTACTTTTCCTTTAATTTTTTGCTTTTACTTTTTATTTATATCAATTTTAAGTCGATTTTTGTGTAGATTTGGTTAATTAGGGTTAGAGTTAGGGTTAGGAAAACAGAAAAACACATTAAATAGTCACAAGCAGCAATTATCAGAGGTCCAATCACAGGAAAAGCAGAGATAACTTTTTAAAAATTTGCCAGAATCGAGAATATTGTTGGTTTGGTGGTAAATTTCAACTTCCCTAATTAAATTTGCATATGTTTTCTGAAAATATTTCTTTATTACTGCTAACTAAATGTAAATAACTTTGAGTAACTGAAATAAAACTGAAATAATAATAATAAGAAGAAGAAGAATAAATAAAAATTTTATGATAAAATTAAACTTTAAAAAATAATTGAAAATTAGAAATGTTGGCAACAAACGGCAATAAGTTCAGGTACTAAAATTACTGAAAATGAAATAATTTTTTTTTTTTTAAAAATAATAAAAACAACAAAGACATTTAACACAATTGCACAAACTTATGGGTAAAACTGAAAATATAAAAATAAAAGCTAATTCAAATTATTAATGACTACTATAAAAATATATAAATAATACTAAAATAACACCTTTTATGGCACTGTAAATGAAATTTTACAAGTATGTTTTAAGATTGTCTTGGTGCGCTTAGTGTATTATATGATATACATGTAAATCGGACATAAACAATGTATATCTCTAGAAACACAACAATTATTCAGGGAATAATTCCTGATACAAACAAAAGTGTAAAAATACTCATTATAAAACAGATAGTTCCGGTCCTTGATTCTGATTGGCTGAGCACGTTCAAAGCTGTCGTAAATTACTCTACAAACATATACCTTTGTTTACATTTGTGTGTTGCTCGGCAACCACTTTGTTGTAACCACAACCGTTTATGAGGAACTACATTGTTCGGCGGAAGAATAATGTTTATTATTGTTAATATCATAACACTTGATTTGCTCTTTTGTTTTGTGAAATCTTACTACGTATATGGAATAATCAAATTTACTCATTTGAATGGTTGCAGTGTTATCATGCTAATGAATTACACATGTTTATGTTATGTTTCAACTTTGCATTCATAAAATATATGCTGAATAAACAAAGTGTGCCACACCCAAATTCTATACTGGCTTGTGTATGAGAAATGCTTTCAATCTGAGTTTTTGTCAGGAGAGTCTCCATATTCAAAAAAGAAGTGGTTACTGGACTAACCTTAGACTGTCATTAAAAGCCTCTACTCCATACTTAGTAATGCAGTACGCTCCTCCCAGAGTACTGATCCTTCCGAATATACTGGCCACATTGACTACTCTGCCTTTGGCTTTCTTAATGAGCGGTAACACGCTCAGAGTGATGGCAACAACCCCGATCAGATTGACATTGATCATATGTTTGAAGTCGTCAATTTCCAGCCAGTCATTGGGAGCAGTTGGGAAAGAAATCCCAGCATTGTTGACCACAGCCCACAGACCTGCAAACACACACACACAACTAAATAAAACCATTTTTTTTTCATCACAGGACACTGCCAAATACACAGGTAGTGTCATGTGAGAATATGTGAAAAAACGACTTGACCAACTAAATTAAATAACAACATGAGCAGGAAATGAAGTTTTATTTCACCACGGTCCATGAAATGAAATTTTATTAATTAAATGTATTTGCATATATAGCATTTCAAATACTGGTTATTAATCATCTGAGGTTTCTGGAAATGCTCAATATGTTGTGCATGTATATATATTGCGTATTACCTCATGCACTTTGTATATAATAACATGCATTTATGCCCAAATGTATTAAAATAAAAATCAAATCGTGCATTACATTTTTAAATTCAAAATCAGGAATTAAATTTAAAATGCATTCTTAATTTCTTTTTAGTGTTTTAATAAAGTCTCTTCTGCTCACCAAGGCTGCATTTATTTGCTCAAAAATACAATAAAATCAGCAATATTGTGAAATAGTATTAAAATTTAAAACAGCCATTTTCTATTTTAATATATTTTAAAATGTAATTTATTCCAGTGATGCAATGCTGAATTTTCAGTGTCATATGATCCTTCAGAAATCATTTTAATATGTCAAAGGAGTACCATTGCTTTCTGTGACTTACCTTTCTCTCCCACCAGGGTTTTAATAGTGTCTGCGGCTTTTTTAATGCTGGATTCATTAGTCACATCCAAATGCAGCGTTGTGAGTTTATCAGAGCAGCACTTCTTCAGCTCAACTTCTCCCTTCTCCGTGTAGCAGCCGGCGATGACGCGGAAACCCTTTGTATCCAGGTGTTTGGCCAGGAGATTCCCAAAACCTGTGTCACAGCCTGTGATGTACACAAACTTGTCCGATTTATTGGGGACTCGTCCCAGTTCTCTGAACCACCGATAGACATAGAACAAGACTATGAGACCGACAATATACAGGAACATTTCTGCAAAAGAAAATCAATATGTTTTCATAAGAAAACTGAATCCAGATTCATGCAAACCCCCCCAAAATCAGCAAAATAAAGACATGAAAAAGAGAGTGCAAATGTGGTCAAAGCTCCACTCATAAAGTACAAGACCTAGTGAACTATTAACTTGTTGGTCTAAGATTGCAGATCACTGCAAACAGTATGATGGATTTTGTAGAAGTGCAAAAAAGATAGATTTAAAATAAAGATAAACAACAGTATATGATAAATAAAGAATGATTATAAGTTTGGAAGGTTTTTTTTGTTTGTTTGTTTTTATCTTTTCATATTTAATAACTGTGCAAGTAAATGTTGTGAAACTACTGTCCGAATCGTGAACGAATCGTTCGTTTGAATCAGATCTTGTCAAAGAATCAGTTAAACCGGATCACACGATTTAAAGGATTCGTTTAATTAATCCGGTTGAATCAGTCTCCGCGGTTCTGGAGTCAACAATTCAATGAACCACGAAGAAACTACTTGACCAACTTCATGTCCGAATCGTGAAGAAATCGTTCGTTTGAATCGGATCTTATCAAAGAATCAGTTGAACCGGATCACACAAATCGATTTAAAGGATTCGTTGACGAATCGGGCTGAATCAGTCACCACGGTTCTGGAGTCGACAACTCAATGAACCGTTTAGAAACTACTTGACCAACTTAATTACAACTTCAACTTCATGTCCGAATCGTTTGTTTGAATTGGATCTAATCAAAGAATCAGTTGAACCGGACCGCACAAGTCGATTTAAAGGACTCATTGTCGAATCGGGCTGAATCGGTCGCCGCGGTTCTGGAGTCAACAATTCATTGAACTGTTTATTTCGAACAACTGAACCGAAATGAGTCAAGAAGCGGCAAATGAGCTGGTGCAAAGAAACATTAAATAATTGTCAATAAAGCAGACCTTCTTTGATTTTTGAATGCTGAAAGCATTTGGGTGAACCGGAGATGTGACGGTAAGTAAAATCTCCCAAATAAAACAAGGTTACTGCAGTGTTTGTTAGGCTACTTCATTGTTTGACTGTTTTATCAACGCCCATACAGTTGGTTATATAAAATACAACTGAATTATAACATGCAAAAATGTTTCAAAGCCTTAAAAGTCAGTTATTAAGGTTTGAAATGACTTGTATTTATGAGCCACCACCAATTAAACAGGGGCACATTAAATTGCAATACATCTAATATTGTTGCATCAAGATTGACTTTATTACTTAAGGTTAGCTTTAGAACACTTTTTTTTAAAGAACGTTTTAGAACATTTTTTAGAACACGCGACATCGGAGATCACGTGATTGGGTTCGAATTTAAAAGAACCGGGGAATCTGTTTTGAACCGGTTCTGTTCAAATGAAGAGTTTGAAAGAACCGATTCCCGGAAAAGAGTCGGTCGGACTTTAGTAAAATGGGGCGTGTAAATCAAAGGGATGTCAACAATAGTGAACTTTTACACCGTACTGTTGCACACTTGTAACGAATAAAAGAAGCAAGTTAACGTTGTTACAACACTGAAATGCCATTATAATGAAACGCGTGATCAGTACTCGAACACGTCCTGACAAAACTCTTTTGCAAACAGCATGCCTTTACTAAAAGCAGGAATTTGCTCACTTTAACCTTCTGCAGACCGGACTCTACAAACCGCCTGTATAGGCTACTTACCGTTGCTTTAGAAGTCCGTTTTCTAAGATATATGTTTTTAGAAAAAGTTAAGTCGTCTCAGTAGTTTAGGAATGTGTTTGTTCTTCGTTTGGCTGTGCCTATCTGACACTGGTTAACTTAAGTGATTGCTATTATGTAATAACTGTCCCGTGTTGTTCCTGCAGGGGGCGCTGGATGACCAGAAACGACAGTTTCCTTTTCAGACGCATTGAGATTTCACACTGATTTGGCATTTAGTAGTAAAAGTGACAGTCGCAATGGGAAGGTCAGATAAAACACCTAAGACAAATTTCTCCAACATTTTTCTTGCAATTGCAAAGAAGCTTATAGTTTAGATGTTTTTTTCTGTACATAAAATAATACAATATAAACTCCAGACACAAATGATTTACCCAAGGCTTAAAGTATCACCTTTGGAATTATTTCATCTTTTTTTTCTTCTTCTTCTTTCTCTTCTTCTTCTTCCACTACCAGTCAAAAGTTCTTGAACAGTAAGATTTTTAATGTTTTTAAAGAAGTAAGTTTTAAAGAAGCTTCTGCTCAACAACCCTGCCTTTATTGGTTTCAAAGTACAGCAAAAACAGTAAAATATTTAAATATTTTTTATATTTAAAATAACTGTTTTCTATTTGAATATATTTTAAAATGTAATTTATTCCTGTAGTTTCAAAGCTGAATTTTTAGCATCATTACTCCAGTCACATGATCTTTGATGAATAGAAAGTTCAGAAGAACAGCCTTTATCTGAAACAGACATCTTTTGTAACATTATAACTGTCTTTATCATCACTTTTGATCAATTCAAAGCATCCTTGCTAAATAAAAAAACTGTATTAAAAAAATTATACTGAACTGCTGATATATTGCTAATATTGCTAATAATAATAATAATAATAAATGTTTATTAAACAGCAAATCAGCATATTATAATAATTTCTGAAGGATCATGTGACACTGAAGAGTAATGATGCTGAAAATTTAGCTTTGGTCACAGGAATTAATTACATTTTGATATATATTCAAATAGTTATTGTAAATAATAAAAATATTTCACAATATTATTGCTTCTGCTGTATTTTGGATCAAATAAATGCAGGCTTGGTGAGTAGGAGAGAATTATTTACAAAACATTAAAACATTAAAAAGGGATGTTGTAGTATTGTTTAGTCAAGTCAAGTCAAGTCAAGTCAAGCTTTATTGTCATTCCGCTACATGTGTGGACATACAGTGGAACGAAATGTCGTGTCTCACAGGACTCTCGCAGGTGCTACATAAATAAACATAAATATGAACATACATACACTAGACGTAGAAACAATTGTTTAAACCTATACATGTAACTATACATATACTATAAATAACTGACTATACATACACATAACCTAAGACGGACTATACAAGTACTTTACATAATAACTGTGCATGATAATGTGCAGAAGAGGTATTTAAAGGTTAAGAAGCAAATAGTGCAATATGATTTGTGGTGCACTGACAAGTAAACATTTGTTAAGTCCTTATTAGGTCCTTGTAACATGGAGTGTTAATAAGAAAGTGTCTGGTGCATATAGAGAGAAAAGAGTGTTTCTACAGGTGGTTTGTCTAGCCCACTCACCTGTATGTAGCACACTCAGAGGTGCACATTGTTTTCTGTGTAACATGTAGTGTTTATATGAAAGTGTGTAAAATTGATCTTTTATTGTAGTATTTATTAATATTTTGAAGTAGCTTTTCATTTTTATATTTTCAGTTTTTATTGTAATTTTACTATAAATAATTTTTATTAGTTTTTTTATATTTGGTTCAGTTTTTTATATATTTATATATTTTATTATATATTTATATATTTTATTAGTTTTTTATATCAAGTTTATTTTATTTTAATTATAATTAAGTAAAATATTTGTAGTAGTCTTACGTTTAGATAACAGTAGCAACTTGTCCTTAGATCTGTTTCTAGAAACAGATCAAACACAGTTTCCTGTGTTTGTGAATTTATAAACAGTACATTCCTGAACACAGGAAGCGACCTCAGGCTTCTTTCAAACTGCGTATCTGAGCAGGAATCATTTGTTATTGTAAATCCTGTGGCTATTACGGCTCAGGGCTGTTGTACAAGCATTCAAAAGGATTTAAGCGATTATTTGTAAAGAGAAAATGTGACGTGTTGCTACAGAAGAAGTTTCAAGATTGTTCAGTAAATTATAAGCTGGGACAGAGACACTGATGAGACGCATCGGATATGTTCATGCAGTCCGCTTTTGAGACCGACAACCCAAAGATATACCTGCCGACAGGAACGGATCCAATTTTGTATATGAACAGGTACAGGTATTGCCAGTCTAAGAATTTAACCCTTTCTAGGCCAAAGACAAATTGGTGGATAAAGAGATGGAGCAGAGACATAAAATTGAGTGTTAAAATTGAGTAAGTTGAGTTTTTATGAACTAAAGTTAACAAAGATTATTAAATACAGTAACTAGTGTATTACTCATTGTTACTTTACTTTAACTAATGGGACCTTATTGTAAAGTGTTACCCGAATGCCTTTTAAATCCACTCAAATCCATTATCATGTCAATTTCTTAATGGCAAGGATTGATACATGATGTACAAATGACAAAAAATTTGCATGATGAAACTTTATGGCAGATTATTACAAACAATGACACAAACCTTTATCATTTTGACTGCAAAAGTGAATAATAGTGATAAGTGATTTATTGCAGGTCAAAAAATACAGTGCAGTTATTCATCGTGCGGTCAGTGACCTAATTTTACACATTTTCCCACATGACTGCACCTGTGAGACTGTGTTTTCTTTTTTAACAGTATCTAATTATTTTGGAAAATTGTTTATGTACAATTTTGTCACCAATATTAGACTTTCCAGTATTAAAAAAAAAAAAGTTTACAAATAAATAGGCCGTTCTATAGAATTATAGCAAACTGCTGTCCCACAACCTAGAAAAAAGTATTCAAATATTAGATGTTAATATTATTAAAAATATCAGTAAGCTTAAAGTTATCATTTATTGGGTACTTTCACTCAGGAGGTGGCTGTCCCAAACCCCTAAATTTCAACTTATGAACCTAAATTTCAACTTATGAAAATATTGAAGTATTTTCTGCATTTTTTTTCTATTGTTTTTTGATTCTTTTAAAAAAGTGAATTTAAAAATATATATATATTTTCTTTGTAAATTATGATAATAGCTACATCGTAACAAGAGCCTTATGATTTTAAAGGGGTCATCGGATGCCCATTTTCCACAAGTTGATATGATTCTTTAGGGTCTTAATGAAAGGTCTATAATATACTTTGGTTAAAAATTCTCAATGGCAGTGTAAAACAACACCCTTTTTACCTTGACAAAATCAGCTCTGCAAAAATCATCCTGTTCTGGTTGAGGTTGCTTTAAATGTTAATGAGCTCTGCTCGCCCCGCCCCTCTCTTCTCTCTGTGGAGTGATGAGCCTGTTTACTTTAGCCGCATTTAGCCGCTAAATTTGCTAACTAGATGTCGGTAAATGACGTCCACTATGTTCATCCAGCAACACAACACCTCAATCGCTCAATCAGAGATATTCTTATCTAACTTACATGCCTACTCCAGCATCAAAACAATGGAGGTTGGACTGTTACAGCTGGTCTAAGGTAAGATGCTCATGTCAATCAACTATCATGGGAGCGGCCTCTGTCAGTGTGATGCCACACCGACAGGCATCTGAGAATGGCTCGATTTGAAAAAGGGGATATTGTTTTTACAGATTAATTATAGATTAATTAACAGTATTTTTAATAATTAATAATTATAGATCTAATTAACAATAGATGTGTACATACACTGCCAACACACATTAATGTTCAAACAACATGTAAAAGTGAACTTTGCATCCGATAACCCCTTTAAGGTAAATGTTCAAAAGTATGAAAAATCTGTTTGTAACTGTAAGGAACGTCACTACCAAACACTATTTTTCTGCAATTAGGCACACTTTTTTGGGAGTTATTCCATAACATTTAGTTTTTATTTGCGCACAAATGTGCTGATTAGCATCTTTAAGCTAGCTTCAAAAGTATTTAAAATTGTCGCTACCTAAACGTTTTTGTTTTTTTGGGTGTTGCTCCATAAAATTGTCAATACCAAAACAGTCATGACTGAAACATGTCATCATTGTTTCAGTAGTGACAAAAGGAAACACATAATCCTTTATTTGGGACAAATAAACAAAATTTTAATACAGTTATGCAAATGTTTTGTACTTTAGTATGTTTTAAGTTAAAATCTGTAATGTGATGTGGTCACTACCAAAGCATTACTGTCACTGCTGAAAATGTGCAGTCATGACCGAAACATGATGTTTTTTTAAAAATTAACGTATACTGAATTATCAACTAAGATGTTATGATAGTGTTTGGTTCAATGTATATTTAGACTAATGAATCCTTAAGTTTGAAATCAGTATGATCAACATTTTGCCTTTTACAAAATACAACAAATCACTTGAAATATTGTTAAAAATGTAATTGTTATTGATTTACTTCTGAAAAAAGGTTTATGTACACACACACACACACACACACACACACACACATATACATATATATATATATATAGAGAGAGAGAGAGAGAGAGAGAGAGAGAGATAGATAGATAGATGTAAGCATAATCTTATTAGGTCAATATAACCCTTCTAATTAAGTTATTATTACTCTGTTTTGGTAGTGACTCATATGGGGAGAGGACAAATAATCGAAAACTTTCTGAAAGTACATAATGAGAATTAACTGCAGCATTAGCCTACTACAAATGTTTACCTTGGATATTATACTATTTGCATACATGCACATTTTTTTGTAAAAATAGTTTCCAACTTTGGACCAGTTCTGTAGAATGGAGAGAGAGAGAGAGAGAGAGAGAGAGAGAGAGAGAGAGAGAGAGAGAGAGAGAGAGAGAGAGAGAGAGAGAGAGAGAGAGAGAGAATGAGAATGAGAATGAGAATGAATATCATTCCAACAGTGTATTTATTCGGCAGACTGATGAAACAGCCAACGTAAACAAAGGCTGGTGCACATCAAACATAGGAACGCAAAGGCAGCTGTGCTGCACAAAAGGGAGTTGGATGGAAGCTGTGAGAGTGGAATTCCAGTACAGCAGTCACAGACAATAAGTTCCCTCCGTGAGTAACTCTGAATGTCAACCAGATTAAAAGCAGTTCACAAAGTTCACTTCCCTTTGACAGAGTGTGGGGAGCAGAAGTAATCCCTCGATGACAACGAGCAGGTAGACAGAACGGGAGCTGAGGAAACATCCAGGTAATAACCTCGAGACCAGCTGACGAGTGACTTCCAGAGGTGAGTATATGAAGGGTGAGTAATCAGTGTCCACAGGTGTGTTGCATTAGTACTCAGGTGAGGGTGCTCATGTTGATTGCGTGCTGGAAACTGGTGTCGGTGTGACAGTACCCCCTCCCCCACGGGTGACTCCTGACACCCGAGACTGACGATGGGAACGACCACGACCTCTGGGAGCGGGTCGGTCCGGATGATGGAAGTCGTGGAGGAGAGAGGGGTCCAAGATGTCATTTCGGTTTACCCACGTTCTCTCCTCACGACCCTACCCCTCCCAGTTGACTAAGTACTGGAGTTGGCTGCCCCGGCGCCGAGAGTCAAGGATCTCCTGGACCCGGTAGATGTTGTCACCGTGGGGGAGGGGCCTGCTCGTGCTCTGTGGAGGAAGGAGAGACAGGTTCAGTGTAAGGTTTCAACAGGGATACGTGAAAGGATGGTGCGATTCTGTAGTGATCGGGGAGCTTGAGCCGGTAGGTGACTTGATTTGGGTCAGAACTGGGAATGGACCAATGTAGTGTGGGCTTAGTTTTCTGCAGGGTAGACTGAGACGAATGTCCCGGGTGGATGGCCAGACAAGTCTTCAGGTTGGTACTCATTAGCATGAGTTCGGCAAGTGTCTGCTTGATCTTTGTGTCTGCGGATCTGCTCAGTTCTTGGATTTTTCTTTCCGATTGGCCGTTAGTTTGGGGATGGTACCCCGAGGACAAACTTACTGACACCCCCAGCAGGTTGAAGAACTCTCGCCACACACGTGAAATGAATTGTGGTCGGTGGTCTGACACTATGTCCTCTGGTAGGCCGAAATGTCGGAAGACATGGTGAAATAGAGCCTCTGCAGTCTCTAGGGCGGTTAGGAGTCCTTTCAGAGGAACAAACTTGCAGGCCGTGGAGAAACGATCTATGACCACTAGGATGGTGGTGAAACCTTTTGATGGTGGCAGATCAGTGGTGAAGTCAACTCCAAGGTGAGTCCAGGGACGGTGAGGCACGGGAAGTGGAAGTAATTTTCCCTCAGGTAAGTGACGAGGTGTGGTAGACATGGCACAGATTGAGCATCCTTGCACAAAACGTTTCACGTCACCTGCCATAGGGGGCCACCAGTATTTCTGCTCGAGCAAAGCAAGGGTACGGCGTTGTCCAGGATGGCCAGAGTCTGGCACAGAGTGCGCTGACTCCAGCAGTTGATGACGGAGCTCTAGTGGCACATAGGTTTGATTGCAGGTGTGTGTGGTGGAGCAGGGTTAGTCCGAACAGCTTGCTGGTTTGTTCGTCTATGGCCGATTGAATGGGGCCGAGAAACATTGATTCTGGTAGGATGGGTTCTGGTGATTCTATGACTGGATCAGGTTGATGTAACCGGGATAGGGTGTCAGCTTTGGAGTTCTTGGAGCCTGGGCGGTAGGATATCTTGAATTGGAAGCGGTGGAAAAACAATGACCAGCGAGCTTGACGGGGGTTAAGGTGTTTTGCAGAATGGAGATATTGCAAGTTTTTATGATCCGTGATAACTAGGAAGGGGTGTTTAGCCCCTTCGAGCCAGTGTCTCGACTCCTCCAGAGCTAGTTTCACTGCTAGCAGTTCTCGATCGCCAATGGAGTAGTTTTGTTCAGTGGGAGCCAATTTTTTGGAGAAGTAGGCACAAGGATGGATTACAGGAGGTTTACCTGTGGCTTGTGACAGTACTGCCCCAACTCCTAAGTTGGCGGTGTCCACTTCAACAATAAAAGGATGATCAGGATTCGGATGGCGGAGGATAGGAGCTGAGGTGAAGGCTTCCTTAAGCCGCTGGAAGGAAGTTTCAGCGGCGGGGGTCCAGGTAAGAGTCTTTTTTGTACTTCGAAGAAGTGACGTTAGAGCGGCTGAAAGAAGGCTGTAGTTCTTTATAAATCTACGATAAAATTTTGCAAACCCCAGGAATCTCTGCATTTCTTTGACAGTTTGAGGTTGAGGCCAGTCAGCTACTGCTTGGACTTTTGCTCTGGTCCATTTGTACTCCATCAGGAGTGATGATATAGCCCAGGAACTGCACGGTGGTCAGGTTGAACTCACATTTTTCAGCCTTGAGGGGAAGATGTTGTTCCCGGAGTCTCTGCAGCACTCTCCTGACATGGTGGAAGTGTTCATTTGGGTTACGTGAGTAGAGGATATCATCGATATCGATGATGACAAATTGATGGAACATGTCCCGGAAGATCTCGTTCATGAAGTCTTGAAAAATAGAAGGAGAGTTCGCAAGCCCATACGGCATGACCCAGTATTCATAGTGCCCTGTTGGGGTTATGAAGGTGGTCTTCCATTCATCGCCCTTGCGTATGCGGATGAGGTTGTATGCGCTACGCAAATCCAGCTTGGTGAAAATCCGTGCTCCTCTCAGCTCCTCCAGCGCAGCAAGAACAAGTGGAAGTGGGTATGCAAATTTGACGGTGGCTTGGTTCAGCACATGATAATCAATACGGGGCAGAGTCCACCATCCTTCTTGGCTACGAAAAAGAAACCTGAGGCGGCAGGTGAGGTGGACGGACGAATAAATCCCTGTTTGAGGGTCTCTTGAATGTACTCCTCCATGGCGGCTCGTTCAGGAGGTGACAACGGATAAACATGTCCTTTAGGCAGTTTAGCTCCGGGGATGAGCTCAATGCAACAGTCCCATTGGCGATAAGGGGGGAGTTGAGTAGCTGCCTCTTTGCTAAAAACATCGTGGAAGTCAGAGTACTCAGGTGGAATTTTGACAACGGTGTGAACGTTGGGGCTCTCCACTGTGGTGGAGCAGACACTCTAGGTAGGAGGTCGCGTTGGTACATTTCTGAGACAGGACAGTTGACACCTCTCACTCCAGTGTTGGATTTCACCGCTCTGCCAGTTGATATCTGGAGCGTGCTGAATGAGCCAGGGTCGGCCCAACACAACATCCACGATGGATTTCTGTAGGACGAGGAGAGTTAAGTGCTCCAGTGTTCGTCGACACACTCTTCCATCCTCTAGTGGGTGTCCCTGAATGGTGGTGATCTGATACTGTGTGGCACAGGGTTGGCTGGGCAGGCGGTATCTCTCCAGACAGAGGGAGGAGATAAAATTCCCAGACGCTCCGGAGGCCACCAACACCTTGACTGAGCATTTATGTGTGGAATGGATGCTACTGATGAAGTTGAATGGCACTCACCGATTTGCGTGGCGGATGTACAGGACAGGTGGAGAGCAGATGATCCCAAGATCCACAATACAGGCATAAGCCTAGTTGGATGTGTCGATTTCGCTCAGCGGGTGAGAGGCGGAATGAATCGATTTGCATCGGTTTCTCTTCGGCATCGGCAGGTGAAGGTAAGGGTGTTGAGCGAGTACGTGCAGGTAAGTCAATTTCTTAGCTTTCCGGATGAACATCTCCAAACCAGCAGTGTCTTCATAGATGGCCATTTGCTGCTTGAGACGAGGCTGTAAACCACGACGATAGGCTGCCAGCAACGCCGTCTCATTCCATCCACTAGTGGCTGCGAGAGATCTGAAACGCAAAGTGTATTCATGAATAGATCAGGAGGCTTGGCATAGATGGAGGAGCTCCTCGTGAACGGATACTTCCGTGATCGCCTGGCCAAACACTTCGCGAAAGTGGGAATTAAAGCTTTCAGCGAACTTAGAGCAAGGCTTTTTGAGCTCCAGATCACTTCTGTGCATTGTAGTGCGTGACCAGAGAGCAAGGACATAATGAACGCCACCTTAGCGCGTTCGTTGGAGAAAAGATGAGGGTTAGAGTCTATATAAAGCGAACAGTGTAAAAGAAATCCATTGCATAGTTCAGGTTCACCGGCATAGATGCGTGGCTTGGCTACTGGGCTGCCGGTGGGAGGAGAGTGAGTAGGTGGAAGCAATGTCTCTCGCAGCGCTTGGACCATGCTGGCGAATGGGTCCTCGTTTGCAGCTGCTGCCGGGAGCTCCATGTGCTCAACTCGTTTGTGAACTTGTTTTTGTCACACTTGGAGGAAGGAGAGAGAGAGAGAGAGAGAATATCGTTCCAACAGTGTATTTATTCGGCAGATTGATGAAACAGCCAACGTAAACAAAGGCAGGTCCATATCAAACACAGGAACGCAAAGGCAGCTGTGCTGCACAAAAAGGAGTTCGTGATGGAAGCTGTGAGAGTGGAATTCCAGTACAGCAGTCACAGACTATAAGTTCCCTCCGTGAGTAACTCTGAACGTCAACCAGATTAAAAGCAGTTCACAAAGTTCACTTCCCTTTGACAGAGTGCGGGGAGCAGAAGTAATCCCTTGATGACAACGAGCAGGTAGATGAAACATCGGAGCTGACGAAACATCCAGGTAGTAACCTCGAGACCAGCCGATGAGTGACTTCCAGAGGTGAGTATATGAAAGGTGAGTTATCAGCGTCCACAGGTGTGTTGCATTAGTGCTCAGGTGAGGGTGCTCGTGTTGATTGCGTACTGGGAACTGGTGACGGTGTGACACATGCATGCCAAATTTGTCGCTTAAGAAGATTTTAAGGCCTGAACAATGCAAGTTTTGGCTTTTCAAGTTGTGTGATTCATTGTATGGCCACCAGATGTCAATGTTAGTACACCGGTGTATCTATTTTGGCATATCTCTTGATTACCGTGCACCATGCACGATTATCTAATTTTTAGTCAGTTTAGTCATCCTTATTATATATATTTTTAGATTGCTAAGAGGTTATGAAAATGTACTGTTTTGATAAGGATTGACGTTGATGAACCCTCAGCGCCATACGTTTTATTAGCGTCATAAATTTGGCTGTTCTGAAGTCTCCCAAAACGTCAATAAAATAGTTATATTACAAGGAAAAAACACTTATCTATTTTCAAAATTTGATCAAAACATTTTGCTAACTTCAATGAGGAATATGTGGTTAATGATCCATTTTAAAGCTAGTATCTGTCTTTGTAATTTCTACTACACTGGATTCAGATAGTGGGGATACATAGGAGATTTATTATCAGTTATTAATCATTCAAATTGTGAGATGACATGTTAGCTGAAGGGGTGAATGACCGCAGGGCTATTAAACTATCACCTATGAAAATATCACCTTCATACACAATTTTTAATGTCTTTTAATGTTTCTTCTGCTTACCAAGCCTGCATTTATTTGATCCAAAGCACAGCAAAAACGGTAAAATTTTAAAATATTTTTACCATTTAAAATAATTGTTTTCTATTTGAATATATTTTAAAATGTAATTTATTCCTGTGATTTCAACGCTGAATTTTTAGCATCATTACTCCAGTCACATGATCCTTCAGAAATCATTCTAATATTCTGATTTGCTGCTTAAAATCATTTATTATTATAATTATGTTGAAAACAGCCGAGTAGAATTTTTCAGGTTTCTTTGATGAATAGAAAGTTTAGAGGAACCGCATTTATAAATAGTTTAAAAAGAAAAACACATTTTTATGTTTTTCTGTACTTTAGATCAAATAAATGCAGACTTGGTAAACAGAAGAGACTTATTAAGAAAACATTACAAATCTTACTGTTCAAAAACTTTTGACTGGTAGTGTACATGAGACAAAATATTCAATATAACTGCCTCATTATTTTTATTATTATTATTATTATTATTATTATTACTATTATTATTATGACACTGGAATCAACTGTTACATTACAGATTCAAATAAAAAATAACTCACAATTAATAAAGGATCCATCTCAACTCAATATCGCAAGACAAACCTAATGAACCAACAACCAAACGGTCATTCAACCCAATTTATTACTGATGTCTATGAGGTGACGTTAATAATCTGCTATAAACCTCAGTGTGATTGATAAGTGATTATTAAATGTGACCAACATCAGGAATTCATTAACTCTTTTAACATTGTTTTTTTTCCCCCTTAAACTCATTATACGCTATTTCGGGTCTTTGTGTAGAGAACAGACTGTGCACACCTTGACCTTGTCTTATCAGTCTAATAAAGGGGAAGATAGGGTAGAAGGTGTGGACAGACTGCACTGATAGAAAAGCCCTTCTGACATGAGAGAAACGCCACTGAGAGCAGCTCATCACAGCAGGTAGGAATCAGTCCTTCTCGCTTTCTGGATTAATGCTAACAGTTATTACATTGTATAGCTTTGATTGAGCACTGCTCAACTGGTGCTCATTTGAAATACTATATGAAGTTTGGAAATGACATCTTTAAACAAAATAAAGATTATTGATGCATGTTTTACAGTAAAACACTATTTTAGTCTTCAAAATTTCATGTTTAATTGTATGTGTTACGTGCCCTTTTTGTGATTATTTGTGAAATTTACTAGCAATTTAAGAGTGAAGATCATTATTTAAGTAAATCCGATTCCTTTTTCTTCCAAGTCTAAGATGCCACTAATCCTGGAGTTGCCAGTAGTTTTGGCAATGTTTTATATGCTCTCTCTGTGGTTAATCACACAGGCATAAGGATATGAAAGACTATACAGATAAACTAAATACTTTGTTTTGTCATAAATATGTGATTTGATGCTGTTGAGAAGTTAAAATAGACTAAACGGGTCACATTTCAGATACGACCAAACTGAAGAATGAAGAAGAATAAAAGTGAAAACTCTCCAGGGAAGGGTTCAGATAAAACCACAAAATCATACGAAGCTGATGAAGGTATGAACTGTAGTGTGCTTTGTTGAATTTTAATTGCAAAAAATGAAGCACTCACAATTACATGTACATACTGTAATATTTAAAAAAGAAACTATTTAATGTTTTACTATGTGCAACTAATTTCTTCTCTTTTCTTACAACACAGATGCTGACCTCAAGTAAGTATTTTGACTTGCATTATGTAAGCATGATATTGCAAAAATTCCACAGAAAGTGACACATATGACCCAAATGTCCCAAAATGATTCATCATGTGTTGAAAGGAACAGTTCATTCAAAAGAAAATTTGCTGAAAATGTACTCACCTTCAGGCATTTTAAGATGTAGATAAATTTGGTTATTACACAAACCCATATACAGCTTGGATCATCTGAGGATGAACACATTTTCATCAACTTCATTTTTGGGTGAACTATTCCTATAATATTTTATTTTCGCCTAGTCATGGGTTTAGTGCTTTGGTAGTGACTGTAAGGATTAAAAAATGTGTAGTCTCAAAGCTGTTGAATGTTTAGGTAATATGAAGTGGTTTTTGATTAAATGTGGCCCTACACCACAAAACCAGTCATAAGTGTCAATTTTTCGAAATCTGAAAGCTGAATAAATAACCAACTATTTGAAAATCTGGAATCTGAGGGTGCAAAAAAATCTAAATACTGAGAAAATCGCCTTTAAAGTTGTTCAAATGAAGTTTTTAGCAATGCATATTACTAATCAAATATTAAGTTTTGATATATTTACGGTAGGAAATTTACAGAATATCTTAATGGAACTGATGATCTTTACTTAACTTCCTAATGATTTTTGGTATAAAAGAAAAATCGATAATTTTGACCGATACAGTGTAATTTTGGCTATTGCTACTTAAGACTGGTTTTGTGGTCCATGGTCACAAATGTAAAGCAAAAAATAAAATGAGAAAACTAAAAACACTCCCAATAACTCCAAAACTACTGTTGACAGTATACATTGCCTTGTGAAAGTATTCATACCCCTTTTATTTCACATTTTATGTTGCAGCCTTATGTTAAACTGCTTTAAATTACTTTTTTCCCCACATCAATCTACACTACATAAACCATAATGGCAAAACAGGTTTATAACAACTTTGCACATTTATTAGAAATAAAAAACTGAAATGATTCCATTGCAAAAGTATTCATACCCTTTTCTGGCACACACTTGAAATTTAGCTCGGGAGCACTCATATCACTTGTAGATGTTACTACACTTCGAGTGGAGTTAACCTGTGGCAAATTCATTTGAATGGTTATTATTTGGAAAGTCACACTCTCACTAAAATGGCTACCAGGTGAAAATGTATCAGAACAAAAACCAAGCCCTGAGGTCAAAATAACTGCCCGTAGAGCTCAGAAACAGGTTTGTGTCTAGGCACAGATCTGGGGAAGAGTTCAGAAAAAAATTCTGCTGCATTGAAGGTTCACAGAAGCATGTAGCCTCCATTATCCATAATGGAAAAACTAATAATGGAGCTCTATGATCATATATGCAGATGGAAGAAACATACAGAAAGACAAACATCTCTGCAACACTCCACCAATCCAGACTTTATAATGGTGTGACCAAACTCAATCCTCTCCTCACTGAAGACACATAAAACGCACTTGGAATTTGCAACAAAGCACCTAAAGAACACTCAGATTGTGAGAAACAAGATTCTCTGGTCTGATGCATCAATTACAAGCATCACGTTTGAAGGAAACCAAGTACTGCTCATCACCTGCAGAGTACCATCCCAAAAGTAAAGTGTGCTGGTATCAGCCTCATGCTCTGGGGCTGTTTTAAAGCAGCAGAGTCTGAGGGACTCATCAGAGTAGAAGGAATGCACCAAAATACTGAGACAGCCTTAATGAAAACCCAGTCCAGAGCATTCAGAACCTTAGACTGGGCAGAAGGTTCACCTTCCAACAGGACAATGACCCTACACACACAGCAAGAGTGGCAAATAGACAACTCTGTGAATGTCCTAGAGTGGCCCAGCCACAGCCTTGGCTTAAAAGCAATCAAATATTTGTGGAGAAACCAGAAAATGTGCATCTGCCCCCATCCAAGCTGACAGAGCTTAAGAGGTGAAGAGGTGAGGTGAAGAATGGCAGATAATTGCCAAATGCAGATGTGAAAGATGTGCAAAGCTTGCAAAAAGACTTGAGGCTGTGAAGGTGCTTCAACTAAGTACTAAGTTAAGGGTATGTACTTACTGTATGCAGTGCACTTATTTTAGTGTTTTATTTTGAATATATTTTCACAGTTTTTACAAATCTGTTTTTAGCTTTGTCATCATGGTGTATGGAATGTGGAACTGATGTGGAGCAAAAAGTAATTTAAAGTAGTTTAACATAAGGCTCCAACATAAACTGTAAAAAAAAAAAAAAAATCTAAATAAATAAATAAATAATGAAGGGGTATGAATACTTTCACAAGGCACCGTAACAATGACCGAGAATTTATAATAATTATTCACATTATTGCTTGTCCAGGTACTTGAGGTTTGATTTACAAGCAACAGCCATGATTGTTCAGATGGTTGTTGATTTAGTTAATTATTTGCCATAAATGAACTATGTGGATTGGGGTCAGAAATGAACTTTTCCATTAAGGGGCCATTTTTGCCTCCTGGAATTGATTTCTAGGGGCATTTTTATTTTTTTTTTTTTTTTTTTACATTTGTGAAGGTATTTTTTATCACCACCTCAATAATTGTATCTGTATTGTCTGTAATGTCAAATACTTACATTTTACCAAATACTTAATTATTATTGCTCTATATATTGTAATAATGATTATTAATGTCGATGAATAGAATACACAAAAATGTGTTTTGTGTCTGCGTTTTGGGGAAACGTCTCGTCATATATTCTGGCTCTAGCTTCAGAGGCTAACATGTCGGTCCAGGACGTGAGTCAAGTGCAAATTATGGAAAAACTCCCATTATATCACTGAAGCTATGAAATGAATCTTTTATCTACATTGTATTTGCGCTGTGTTGTTTAATGAAGGAATTCACAAGCGCCGAACAACTACAAGTTGTTTTCAGCGCTGCTAAGTAATCTAAACGCCTCTGATTGGCGCGTTTTCGGTACTGACTAATCTAAGTGTCTCTGATTGGCCATTGCATTCCTAAGCTCAACGGAAACGCGTGTGATTGGTTTAAGGCTCAACGTTGCAAACAGAAAATACGTAAAAAGCAATTTGAATCAGTGAGCAAATTTCGCGAATAGACGCTTTTAATTAATTTTCACGTTTCATTTTAATAACGACAGCCGTAATCGATTGTTTAATTGTACAGTGGCAATTTCTGCCTCTTGATCTTGAAATTGTGGGGCATTTTTGTTCATTGTGGCTCATTTCTGCCACAAACTGCGGTTAATTTCCGACCCTGGTGTGGATGTATAACGTAGTTAGATCAAAATGGCCTCATAAAGGTAACGTTAATCAAAATGCCCTCATAAACTTTTTTTTGCAACAAAGTACCTAAATTCTGTCTGTGTTTGAAGGAATGGCAGAAACAAAACAAAAGAGAAAGTCCTGACCGTTGGATTCTTTCAGCTGGTAAGTGTTTCGATGTTATTCTCCTGTTTAGATTGATTTAATTTAGTAATTTTTCTCTCACATTACTCTTTTTGGTTCTCTGTCCAGTTCCGCTTTGCCACATGGAAGGAGGTGCTGATGATGGTGGTGGGAAGCGTGTGCTCTCTGGTCCACGGTGCCGCATCTCCACTTATGCTGCTGGTGTATGGTAAAATGACCAACACCTTTGTGGGCTATGAGCTTGAGATTAAGGAATTAGCTGATCCGAACAAAACCTGCATTAATAACACCATCACCTGGCTGGACGGGACTGTTGTTGAGAGGCCGGACAACAGCACAACGTACTGTGGGTAAGTGAAGATTTTCATGATTTGAGATGGGACCTGCAACCTCAGCTGCCTCATATTACTTCTCTTTCAAAATGCAAGAGACTTAATGGATGTTTTTTTTTTTTTTTTTTTTTTTTTTTTTCTGAAATTCCTCAGGAGAAATATTTGACACAATAGAGAACATTATGAAAGTATAGAGCTTTAAAATAAACATGGAAGAATTAAGAGTATTTGATAAGAAATGTTTGAGACTGAATTTGAGTTAATTAATTCTGAGACATCAGTAAGATCTCTTGTAAAAAATGCATATGAGATTACTAGCATTTGTTTCTTCAGAAACAAAGCAAGATACTTAATCATAATTCTCCATTTGAGCTCCAAATTCGTGTTTAAGAGAGAAGAAATGAGACTAAATTGATTTTATCTGTGTTTTTTTTTTTTTTTTTTTTTTCATTTTGGAAACTGAAAACTGTTCTGTTTGATTCTCATTTGTTTTAATGTCAACTTCTGATTTTATTAATATAAATATTTTTGATATAAATATTAAGTATTGATATTATATACATGTATTATATAGATTTTTTTTACTATTTAATATGTATTTAAATTTTATGTATTATTTTTTACATTTTTTTGTTCTTGTATTTTATTTACATCAATGTATTTTGATTTTCATACTATACAAATATCTATTACATGCAATTATTTATTATTTTTCATTTTTTCCAACCAGATTATAATATGTTTATATTTATGTAGATATATTCTAGATTAGACTAGATTTGTATGTATAAAATATTTATTACATTTTACATTTGTACATACAGCCAAACTAAAATGTAGAGTTAAACTGTGTCAGAACAAATTAATCTTGATAATGTCAGATAACTTTGAAAGAAAGGTATGTAATGAATAACAATCAACCAAAAATTCAGACAACTGTTATTATGAGAATATTTACAGAACTATCAATACTTGACAAATTACCAAGCAGTGCTTAATTTAGATTTTTTTTAGCATTTAAAGAAATTTTACAGGTACTACACTATATGAAGAATATATTGCTACCCTCACTCATATAAATAAAAAACTATAGTGTTGTGCACCCACTAGTAAAAAAAATATCAAAAATATATTTGGTGTCTGAATAATTTTTGGTCTGACTGTATGTCCATTTTATTTTATTTTATTTTATTTTATTTTATTTTTCAAGTTTTTGGGGGATTTTGGGGAAAGAACTGCAGGATGGGTTCAAACAATATAAAATTTGTGTCACTTTGCGTTTTGCTTATTTTAAATGTTCTTTCTCTGTCCCTCTTTACAGGGTGGATATTGAGGCTGAAATGACCAAGTTTGCGTTTTACTATGTTGGAATTGGAGTTGGAGTCCTTATTCTGAGTTACCTTCAGGTATATAAGAAAGTTTCTTGCAGATGTGTGTACTTCTGACAAGGTTAAAAAAAATGGTGCAATATTAATGTCTGTCTAGTATCAGAGATACAGTCAGGGTTTTAACAAACACACCCTGTTAAAAAAGACAGAAACACTATTATGCCAGAATCTCAAGAAGTGTTAGTTACAAATTCACAGTTTTCATGAGAATTCACTCTGGTTTCAGATTGCTCTCTGGGTTTCTGCTGCCGCCAGACAGATCCAACGCATCAGGAAAATGTACTTCAGGAAAATAATGCGCATGGAGATTGGCTGGTTTGACTGCAACTCCGTCGGGGAGCTGAACACAAGGATATCTGAGTAATATTCAAGTTTATCTGTGTTATCTTGTACTATTGTTAACTTTGTTCATGAATCTGACATTAGTGGTGTTAAATATTAAACTTTGCATTGATTTTGAAGAGCGATCAGATTTTTTGGTGGATGATAAACAACACATGAAGTACACTGTAAAAAATGACTTTTTGAAGTTGATTATTAGAGCACGTTTTACAAGAAAATACTATTTCACTTTTAATGCAATGCGTTACTTGCCGTTTCTTTGTATTTATTAGTGAAATTTGAGTGAAAATTATTTCAAAACAAATCCTACACCCATTTTTTTTTAGTGCAATGAAATTTAGTTTTATTTTTCATGTTTGTGACATTTTTCATGTAGTGACATCAACAAAATCAACAACGCTATAGCAGACCAGGTGTCTATCTTCATCGAGAGGATCTCAACGTTCATATTTGGTTTCATGGTTGGATTCATCGGCGGATGGAAGCTGACGCTGGTGGTGATCGCAGTGAGTCCTCTCATAGGACTGGCCGCAGGACTAATGGCGATGGTTGGTATCACTATAGACATTTTAATACGAACACTGACCATTTGTAGCATGCAATGTACCTTGAATGCAATTAAAATTGAATAAAACAGTCTGCAAAAAACATGAATGAGAGAAATCTCCTGATATAATGAATGATTTAAAAGAAAAGCTCACAACTCAACAAGCTAAAAGAGTGCTGAAAATGTGTGAAAATATAGATGAGTTTGTTTTTTCATACAGATTTGGAGAAATGAAGCATTACATCACTTGCTCACCAATGGATGCTTTGCAGTGAATGGGTGCCGTCAAAATGAGAGTCAAAACAGCTGATAAAAACTTCACAATAATCCATGCCACTCCAGTCCATCAATTAACTTCTTGTGAAGTGAAAATCTCCGTGTTTGTAAGAAACTAATCCATCATTAAGATGTTTTTAACGTGCTTCCTCTATATGTAAAATTTCTCCATTAAAAAAAATAGTCTGAATCAGGAGAGAAATATGCACAGATCAAGCAAAAACATATGTGAGTGGACAACAGAGGATGGACGTTTTCACTGGAGGAAGTATTATTATGGATCATGGATTCGTATTTTAGCCGGAAGCAACGGTTTGAAGTTAAAACGCATTAATGATGGATTTGTTTATTACAAACATTCAACTTTTCGCTTCACAAGATATTGAGTCATGTGGAATACTTGAGGATTATTGTGTTGTTTTTATCAGCTTTTTGGACTCTCATTCTGACAGCACCCATTCACTGCAGAGGATCCATTGGTGAGCAAGTAATATAATGCAAAATTTCTTCAAATCTGTTCTGATGAATAAACAACCTCACCTACATACTAGATGGCCTGATGGTGAGTACATTTTCAGCAAATTGCAATTTTCAGGTGAATTATTCCTTTAAAACCGACTTTTTTTTGTTTCATCATCATTATTTTTTTAGACCTCCATCATTATTTTTTTCTGATTTAAGAGTTTTGTAAAAAAAAATGTAAAGCTATATTTTCTGGTGTGAAGGCTGTGGCGAGGCTGACGGGTCGTGAGTTGAAGGCCTACGCTAAAGCTGGAGCCGTAGCTGACGAAGTCCTTTCCTCCATCAGAACGGTGGCAGCTTTTGGAGGAGAGAACAAAGAGGCAGAGAGGTACAACATGCCCTCTTTATCTGTCAGTGCTACCCTATTTACATCTGGATATTCAGTGAGAAAACACTGAACTTTAAACCATCTGGAAATTATGTGGATTGTAAAAAGTGGGCATTATGGATGGAAGTAAGGTGCTGAAAAAGTAAGAGGGATGTTGATGTCATTTGTTATTATCACAGGTATGACAGGAACCTTGTGGAAGCCCAGGCTTGGGGTATTAAGAAGGGAGCGATAATTGGGGTGTTTCAGGGTTACCTTTGGTGCATCATATTCCTGTGTTATGCTCTGGCTTTCTGGTACGGCTCAAAACTGGTCATTGAAACCAAGGAGCTCACGCCCGGTGGCCTCGTTCAGGTATGACATTCAAATGTGGACAAAAAGGAGAATTATTTTATTTTATTTTATTATTATTATTTTTTAATTAATTCATGAATTATTTTATTTTATTTTATTTTATTTTATTTTATTTTATTTTATTTTATTTTATTTTATTTTATTTTATTTTATTTTTTTGACCAGTCATTTTTTTGGACTTTTTTTGTTTCCAGTTGATTTAGGCAAGTTTATATAATGTTAATTAAAAGTGCTATACATAAAAGTGAATAAAAATGATGATAAAAGACATGTAATAAAAAATAACAATAAAACAATAAATACAATTTGATTTAAATGTATTAAAAGAACATAAAATTGATGGACAGTCTAGTCAGTAAGATACAACACAGTGCTCCGTCAGTAACTTTTTTAATAACTGTATTTAATGAAATGTTCTTGTTCTTTTCAGGTGTTCTTTGGTGTTCTTATGGGTGCCATGAATCTGGGCCAGGCCTCTCCTTGTCTCGAGGCCTTTGCCTCTGGTCGGGCGGCAGCCAAGAGTATATTTGACACTATTGACAGGGTGAGAATAACACACATGCAGTCCTTCTCACAAAATCAATGAATTTCATTCTTTAAGCTTCAGGGAAAGATTAATCACTGTCACATCCTGTTCCCATACAGGAACCAGAAATTGATTGCTTCTCAGAAGAAGGTCATACGTTAGATAAAATTAAAGGTGACATTGAATTCCACAGTGTTCAGTTCAACTATCCCTCCCGTCCTGAAGTGAAAGTGGGTTATGGTTCTTAGCATGCATGATTTAATCTAATGTTTGCATTAAAGTGTTCAATTCTATCTAGTAGTGATTGAACTTATCTTGTGTTTAGATATTAGATGATTTAAACGTTGTGGTCAAAGCTGGTGAGACGACTGCATTTGTTGGACCCAGTGGATCAGGAAAGAGCACAACAATCCAACTCATCCAAAGGTTCTATGACCCAAAAGAAGGAATGGTACAGTACATCAAACCAGTGTTATTCTGTTTTTTTTTTTTTTTTAAATATACCATTATATTATTTATTAATATTTTGAATTTGCTTTAATTTTCAGTTTTCATTTTCAGCACACGTCATTTTTATTTGTTTCTATTTATTTAATTTAATTCATTTTTGTCATTTTTTGTTTTTTAGGAGTAGATTTAGGAGTTGTACTTTATTTATTTCCGTTTTAATTTTAGTGTTTCCATGTAATATTTATATTTTAAAATGACAATGAAGGAACGAATTAACAAATGTGTATAAAGGAAAAAGAAGTTAATCTTATTATTTCATCTTATTTGTTAAAAATACCTCCCTAGTATAAACATTTGTTTAAACCATATGTGACCCTGGACCACAAAACCAGTCATAAAGGTCAATTTTTTTTTTTTAATTTGTGATTTATACATCATGAATAAACAAGCTTTCCATTGATGCATGGTTTGTTAGGATAGGACAATATTTGGCAGAGATACAACTATTTAAAAATCTGGAATCTGAGGGTTCCAAAAAAATCTAAATACTGAGAAAATCGCCTTTAAAGTTGTTCAAATGAAGTTTTTAGCAATGCATATTACTAATCAAATATTAAGTTTTGATATATTTATGGTAGGAAATTTAACCTATACAATGTATTTTTGGCTATTGCTACAAATATGCCCGTGCTACTAAAGACTGGTTTTGTGGTCCAGGGTCACATATGTCTGATCTAGTGTTGAAAACATAAATTATTGTTGTCATTTTTAGGTCACTCTGGATGGTCATGACATCAGAACCCTGAATATCCAGTGGTTGCGTTCACTTATTGGCATAGTGGAACAAGAGCCTGTTCTGTTCGCCACCACGATCGCTGAGAACATCCGATACGGCCGTCCTGGAGTCACTATGGAGGAGATTATAGAAGCTGCCAAAAAAGCCAATGCATACAACTTCATTATGGATCTTCCTCAGGTGCCAGTTACTGTATAATATCAGTACATGCATTACCTCAATGATAAATTACACAAAGTAACAGAGGAAGTGCTTGCTGACAATAAAGGATCTATATATATATATTTTTTCAATAAAGGTGTTCTTAATTAAAAGCATTTTGGATGTCAAACTAAATACATTTCATGACACTCTATGTAATATCATGCAGAAATTTGACACATCGGTGGGAGAAGGTGGGGGACAAATGAGTGGAGGGCAGAAACAGAGGATTGCCATTGCTCGAGCATTGGTCAGGAATCCCAGAATCCTCCTGTTAGACATGGCCACATCAGCGCTGGATAACGAGAGTGAGGCTGTAGTACAAGAAGCCTTAGACAAGGTGAGTTTTAGAACATCCATTAACTAAGACCACAATATAACTCCTACCCGTAGAGTTCAGTCCCTCATCCTGTTCTGAGTTTCTAAAGTATATAACCCTGACAGCAACAACTTAATAAGAATACCTTAATAAGCACCCAGCAACACCCTAGCAACCATTTAAAGGTGACATATGAAAATCAGACTATTCCCACATTTAAATGCTATAATTGGGTCCCCAGTGCATCTACCAACCCAGAAAATGTGAAAAAGGACAACCTAAGAAACTTTGTTTTCGTAATTATTTTTATGCAAGCATGTGAAAAAATGAGCACGTCAGATTTTACTCCCCTGATGACGTAGAAAGGGGATCTTATTCTAATATTACCACCCCTTAATCTGCATGTTTTCACCCATAGCACTGTCATTTTGTTTTCAAAGCGACAACGGTGTACCAGTACTAACACCATGGCAAAAGTTCAAGCAAAGCATGCTGGCTGTTCTGTCTATTTACACAGAACACTATTTAGAGTCCCCCCCTCAGACGAGACAAGAGAGCAGTCAATTTATTGATTTATTTACTGTATATTATGCTGCTGCCACACAGATCTAATATAAACATGTGATTTCTTTCCCAGCTGTTTACTTTCACAGACATAACCAACTCTTTTTGTAACTCCTGTGTGTTTTTAACATAAACTTGTGTGTATTTGACGGTTTAAGCATAATAAGACATGCAAAAGAACTTAGTACTCACATGCCGTATGACTCTTTCTGTACATGTGCTTCAGATGTGTGCGTTCAGAAGACCCTATATCAGAAGTTTAAACTAATATGGTTTAAAACGCATGATTTCAGCGTGATGGACATGATAATCAAAACCAAACAGATGTTTTTAAGCAGAGTATATGAGTTACGAGCTGTAAAGGCAAAGCACTGTTCTGGAAAAGGGGGCGGGGAACAGCAGCTAATTTGCACTTAAAGAGACATGCATGAAAACTGCGTGTTTCTGCTATCACTCAAAATGAGCATTATGAGCTCAAACTTCACAGACACATTCTGGGGACACCTGAGACTTATATTAAAGGCCTCCTTTAACACCTTAACAACCACCCTTAAGAACACCCTAGCAATCACACAGTTGCTCAAGTATTCAAAACTATATAAGATGTAAATAATCCTTGGATTTTGAAATTTTATTTCTTGACAAACGTTTCTTTTTTTAGTTCTAATTTATAATCTAGTACAGAGGTGCTCACCCATGTTCCTGGAGATCTGCCTTCCTGCAGAGTTCAGCTCCAACCCTGATCATACAAAGACAGGTGTGTTTGATAAGGGTTGGAACTAAACTCTGCAGGAAGGTAGATCTCCAGGAACAGGGTTGGGCACCCCTGATCTAGTGTGTACTGAATGTAAACCTGTTGGTCTAGTGAACTGATATGTTGTTTTTATAAATAGATATATTTATATTAGTTGTTGCACACATTTATTCAGTGACATTTTTCAGGCTCGACAGGGAAGAACGACTATCAGCATCGCACACCGTCTGTCCACCATTCGTAACGCAGATGTGATCGTGGGTTTTGAGCATGGACGCGCCATAGAGAGAGGCACGCACAGCCAGTTACTGGACAGAAAGGGAGTTTACTTCACCCTAGTCACACTCCAGAATCAAGGAAAGGATACAGACAGTGATAAACCAGAGAACGCAGAACGTTTTGGAGGTCATTTCCAGAGCATATTGCTTGCATGCTTAAAAGAATTGTTCACCCAAAAACTAATATTCATGTCACTGAAAACCTGTAAGTTGGTATTTTTTTGTGAAAAACAAAAGCAGAAATTTTGCATCATTTTACCAGTGAATTTTCATGCATGTTAAGCTACATGCCCATCCCTGTATTTTTATTTGAAATTTAAAAAAAAAAAAGTGGAAGCCTGTGTCCACTACTGAATAAAAATGAAAAAAGGTAATTGAGATTTTTTTTTTTCTTGCAATTCTGACTTTTTTTTCTCAGAACTGCATGACATAAAGTCACAATTCTGCAAAAAGAAATCAGTCTTTTTTTCCTCGGAATTGTGCTTTATGACTCGCAGTTGCGAGATATAAACTTGCAGTTGTGAGAAAAAGTCAGAATTGCAAGATATAAACTTGCAATTGTGAGGTCAGAATTGCAAGTTTATATTTCATGATTCTGAGAAAAAAATGTCAGAATTGTAAGTTTATATCATGCAATTGCGAGAAAAAAATCAGAATTGTGCGATTAAAAATTACCTTTTTTATTGTTTTATCTAGTGGTGGAAACAGGCTTTGATATACTCTGTACCAGTTTCCCAGGAAGTGAAGATTTTGAAAACATTTGCAGATGTTTATGCAGCACTCTATTTTATCACAGTTAATTTTGCAACTTTGAATGGAAGCATAGCAATAGTGACTACATCTGTCAATAACACAACAACAACATAAAAACAGTCCACATTACTTTAATATTGCGATATATTCTTCTAAAATGATGCAATAAAATAGCACATGACAGTGTTCTTGTACTTTTAGGATTTTAATGTAATTTCTTCACAGCATGGAGATGATGCGAGGGTGAATGACATTGTGTACATTTTTGGGTGAACGGTTTCTTTAAACACTAACATGACACTGAATCACACAGCTGCTGAGATGACCTTTACAGAGGAGGATGAACTTGAGAAAGTAAGGAGCTTTAGCAGAGGAAGTTACGAGAGCACCTTAAGGTACATAAACCTTGTGATATTTAATATTATCTTGAGAGAAATGTCCAAAATGCTCTCTTTTTAAATTAAAACACCTTTCCTATAGGCGTTCTTTGAGACAGCGATCACATTCTCAGATGTCAAACAACATTCCTGATGCCATATCTGGAAAACTCCAAGTCCACTCGGACCTTTTAGAAATGGAGGAAGTTGAAGCAAACTACAAGGTCTGGAACTGAATACAGTATATAATAATGCCCATGTAATATTTTCCTGTCTTTCTATATTCATCTGAAGTTCCCTATCTTGTCTTGCAGAAAAGCAAGCGTAAAGTTAAAGAGGTCATTGAACCGGCTCCTGTGGCACGAATCCTGAAGTATAATCGTCCTGAGTGGCCGTATATGCTGATGGGCTCTTTAGGTGCTGCTATTAATGGATCAGTCAACCCCATCTATGCTCTTTTATTCAGTGAAATCCTTGGGGTGAGACACACACACATATGTACATAAGATATAGCCTTAAGTAGCATGAGTAAATTTGTAGCAATAGCCAAAAATACATTGTATGGGTCAAAATTATCGATTTTTTTCTTTTATGCCCAAAATCATTAGGAGATTAAGTATAGATCATGTTCCATTAAGATATTTTGTAAATTTCCTACCATATATATATATATTAAAACTTCATTTTTAATTAGTAATATGCATTGCTAAGAACTGAATTTGGACAACTTTAAAGGCAATTTTTTTTTTGCACCCTCAGATTCCAGATTTTCAAATAGTTGTATCTCGGCCAAATATTGTCCTATCCTAACAAACTATACATCAATATAAAGCTTTTTTAATTAAGCTTGCAGATGATGTATATATCTCAATTTCAAAAAAATGACCTTTATGACTAGTTTTGTGGTCCAGGGTCACATTTATCCCTAACCCTAGTATTAAACTTCAATGTGAACCTCCTGCCACACCGTTTGTGCTACAGATATGAATAATGTGGTTAATTGAGAGGTTTCCTAACCTAATACTGAATACTGAAATGTCTTGCATCCCATTTCTGAATGAGTTTGTCACGTTTAGGAGTTCTTTTGTTCTCAGTTTGGAAGATGTCAGGTTTATTCTTGCCTTTTTTTTGGGAAGTCCTATTAAAGCAAAATGTATTGAAGATATTTAGTCAGTATATTAAATGGGTTTTGAATAAAATGCAGCATCCCATTAGTTTGCAACCATGCAAACATTGCCTGGACCATTGTATACATTCACTGCACTATCTAGGTAGTGAATTGATGATAATTTTAGTCAAATAAACGCTAGTTTTGCTGTGTGAAATGCATGCAGCATGCATCAAATGGATATTTATATTCATAAATGTATATGACTGTAATGGCTAGAGGAAGCAGGAAAATGAATGCAACTTAGCAGTCCCTACAGCACATTTTGCTC
The DNA here is from genome assembly GCA_036247105.1 of Cirrhinus mrigala. Taxonomy (NCBI): domain Eukaryota; kingdom Metazoa; phylum Chordata; class Actinopteri; order Cypriniformes; family Cyprinidae; genus Cirrhinus; species Cirrhinus mrigala. The sequence goes on from CM070015.1 coordinate 31,179,111, forward strand.
AAGCAAACAACACTCACCTTTTGTGTGTTTATAATCTGGCATTAAGCATGTTTCTGTTATTAAACACAGGAATAAAGTTTAACAATATCATGGTTGCTTTTCAGACATTCTCCATTCAAGACCTGGTTGAACAGAGGAGGCAGATAAACGGGATTTGTGTTTTGTTTGTCAGCATAGGAGTCATGAGCTTCTTTTCACAGTTCTTACAGGTATTCCCAAAATTCCTTGTTGAGGTTTTGTATACCTACACTTTACTCTTTCCCATTAAAAATGTGTGTTGTGATATTACAATAGATCACCGATACTGTGATATATTTATTGCAGGGCTACTCGTTTGCCAAATCAGGAGAGCTGTTGACTCGCAGACTGAGGAAGGTTGGATTTCAGGCAATGTTGAAGCAAGAGATCGGCTGGTTCGACAACCCCATGAACAGTCCTGGTGCTCTGACTACCAGACTAGCCACCGACGCCTCCATGGTGCAGGGAGTGAGTGACAAAAGATACAAAAAATACAATAATAACAAAAAACATGGCAAAGCTAGAGAAAGCATTCATTTTATATAATAAGGGGTGTTTCTTAAAGGCGCAGCAGCAAAAAACAGACATTGACAATGGATATAAAAACAAATTTGTTGGGCACACAGAAATTCTACTAACATTAGAATTGGACTTTAGGGGGAAGTTGCATTAAATTACATCTTTAAAGGGATACTTCAACTAAAAATAAAAATACTCTTATCATTTACTCACCCCAAGTTGGTCCATACCAATATTTATTTCTTCCGTTGAACACAAAATGAAGATATTTTGAAAATGTAACCAAACAGTTTCAGAAACCACATTCCTCAATATGTGACCCTGGACCACAAAACCAGTCTTAAGTAGCACGGGTATATTTGCAGCAATAGCCAACAATACATTGTATGGGTCAAAATTGTCGATTTTTCTTTTATGCCAAAAATCATTAGGAGATTAAGTAAAGATCATGTTCTGTGAAGATATTTTGTAAATTTCCTATCGTAAATATATCAAAACTTAATTTTTGATTAGTAATATGCATTGCTAAGAACTTTATTTGGACAACTTTAAAGGTGGTTTTCTCAGTAGTTAGATTTTTTTGCACCCTCAAATTCCAGATTTTAAATAGTTGTGTATCGATCAAATATTGTCTTATCCCAACAAACTATACATCAATGGAAAGCTTGTTTATTTTAAGCTTTTATTCAGATGGTGTATACATTTCTGTTTCAAAGAATTGACCCTTATGAGTGGTCCAGGGTCACATATAAGGAACAAAGTGCTAATTTTATATGCAAATGGGGTGTTTCTTAAAAGTGCAGCAGCCAAAAACTGACTATTTAATTCCAAGTATCAGAGAGAACACAGAAAAATGGATATAAAATACACTTGTGACTTATTTTGGCAGATAGAAACTTTACAAACATTATAAGTGGACTTTAGGATGATAAATTACATTTAAAAGTTTCATACACCCCTTTAAGATGTACAAGAAAATCCAATAAAAACAAAAGATGTTGCAAAGCTGGAGAAAGCACTCATTTCATATGCATGGGGTATTTCTTAAAGGCGCAGCAGAAAAAAACAGACATTGAAAATGGATATAAAAACAAATTTGTGACTGAAAGTTTGTGGCACACAGAAACTCATTTACTTACCCCTGTATTTCTTTCTTCTGCTGAACATAAAAGAAGATAATTTGAAGAATGTGGGTAATAAAAGAATTTCAGCAACTACGTTCTTCAATAAAAGGAATAAAAGCACTTTACATTTAATATGCAAAGGGGTGTTTCTTAAAGGTGCAGCAAAAAAAAAAAAAAAAAACTGGCCATTTAATTCTAAGTATCATAGAGAGCAGAGAAAATGGATATAAAACAAGAAAGCACTCATTGCATATGCAAATAAAACAAAAAAAAGTGAAAAACTGACTAATTAATTCTAAGGACCAGAGAGAGCATAAAAGATTGATGTAAAAACAAAATTATGACTGCATTTGGCACTTTGAAACTTTACTAAACTATAATTGGACTTTACGTTGTTACATAAAATTACATTAAAAAAGCAATAATTTCATAAGCAAAGTATGTTTTTTTATAGTCACAAAAGCAAATACAGTATAAAATATGTATGATATGCACTTTTTAGATCCACATAATTTATATGGTTAAGTGTGTGTTTGATTTTGTTTAATGTGCTCTTCGTCTAAGGCTACAGGATCACAGATCGGCATGATCGTGAACTCGCTGACCAACATCGGCGCTTCCTTCATTATTGCATATTACTTCAGCTGGAAACTGAGCCTAGTGGTCACCTGCTTTCTTCCTCTCATTGGCCTGTCTGGAGTTTTTCAGGCTAAAATGTTGACAGGATTTGCTAATGAGGATAAAAATGCATTGGAGGCTGCTGGACAGGTACAGTAAAAGTCATGTTAAGTAAAGTCTGATTTACAAATTTAAATGCAACATTAGTGATTTTATTGAAGTAGCAAATACACACGCATTAAAATGTAACCAGTGTAGTCAGATTTGTGAAAGAATCACTGGTTCCTTTTAATTAATTGGTCAGAAAGGCTCATTAATCAGCCTCAAAGTCACAAGAACTGGATCAAATCCATCTTATGACTTCCTAATCAATCAGAGTGGTTTTTGGCGTACTTACTCATTCAACATAAATCAGTTGTGTTATGTGTACTTAAAACAATGTACTGCTTTTAGTATTGTGAAAGATGTACATTTGGAGTTTTGTTGCAGCAAATAGTACTTTAGTTTAATAAACAAATGCTATGTTAAATAGTCTTGTTTTTATGTAGAATTTACCAATTGTATTGGTATATTTCAAAATTACTAAAAAATTAAGGAATATGAACTGGAATCATTTAGTGGAATCAGAATCATGAAATACCTTACAAATCCTGTTCCTATCTGTTCAGTGATATGTGGAAACAAAAATAAATGGCATGCACTTCCATTCAAAGTTTGGGGTCATGCATAAATTATTATGCATGAAATTGATCATAAGTGACAGTAACACTATTTAAAATATCACAAATGATTCCTATTTAAAATAAACACTGTTCTTTCTATTCATCAAATATACTGAATTTTTCAATATTGATAATAATAAGAAATGTTTCTTGAGCAGATTAAAGTGATTTCTGAAGGATCATGTGACACTGAAGACTGGAGTAATGATGCTGAAAATTCAGCTTTGCATCACATTAATAAATTAAACTTTAAAATATATTAAAATAAAAAACATCTATTTGAAATTGTAATAATATTTCACAATATTACTGATTTTACTGTATTTTTGATCAAATAAATGCAGCCTTGGTAAGCCAAACAGGCTTCTTTTAAAAACAAACTTTTGTGTCCTGCTTGTTTTGCTCTGGCCTATTTCACAAGCAAGAATCCTGTCCAACAAAAGTCCTGTTATTTTTTTATTAAGCATATCAGTGTAAATTGTGCTCTCTGTTTTCATGCAGGTGTCCAGTGAAGCTCTGAGCAACATCAGGACCATCGCTGGTTTAGCCAAAGAAAAACACTTTGTGTCTCAATATGAAGAGCAACTACAAGCACCATATAAGGGGGCAAAGAAAAAAGCTCACATTTATGGGATCTGTTTTGCATTCGCACAGTGTGTCATTTTCATGGCCTTCGCTGCCTCTTTTAGATACGGCGGCTATCTGGTCAGTAATGAGGGGCTTCCATACATGCTGGTGTTCAGGTTAGTGTTCAGTATAGGTTTTTTTTTTTATTATAAAAGCAATGATTATAAAAAAGTTAGTCTATTTAAAATGCATGCAGTATATAAAACATAGCTGCAGTTATAAAGCATGCATAATTCACAAAAGAGAATTGTTTGAAATGTACCTGTAGATCAAGTAATTAGTGTCATTAATAGATGCTGTGTGTGTTTATTCTTCAGAGTCATTTCGGCTCTAGTGACTAGTGCCAGCGCACTTGGCAAAGCTTCATCTTTCACACCAGACTACGCCAAGGCTAAGATTTCTGCTGCCCAACTTTTCAAATTGTTGGACAGGGTTCCCAAAATTAGCATCAGCAAAACAGAAGGACAAAGCTGGGTAAGAAAGCATCTGTTTTTTTCTGGCCAGCTGTTACTTTCACCATTTTCAACGAAATGTCAACAAAAACCTGTTCAAAGTTTGGCTAGTTAGCATGGCTAGTGGAAATGCATTATTCATAATTAGCTGAAAATTTGTGAATTTGAATGTGCAAACTGACCAGAAGAAAGCATTTCTGATGGCTTGTTGTCTAAATGAAAGTGTTGAAACTGTGCACTGCTCCTCTGATTCTTTATTTGTTCTTACTTTTTTTTAAAATTATTATTATTATTATTATTATTTTTTTTTTTACATAGTCTACTTTTACTGATAGTAAGAGACACGCATGATGTTTATTAAATGACATTTTTTTTATTTTGTTTTACTTATTTCGTATTTTATTTTAAATGTCATATTTAATTTCATATTTTATTTTTCCTCATTACCTATTTCAGTGATCTGTCAGGTGGTATGAACATTTTCTGCATGTTATAATAATAAATGCTTGCAATTTATTTTTATTTTACTTTATTTTATTTTCTATTTAATATTTAATAATTTATTATATTAAATATGAAATTATATAACATATTGTATTTTTATTATTTTTTTTAAATATTGCTTTAATTTTCTATTTTATTTTGTGGTTCTTATGTTATTTTATTAATATTTATATTTATAATATTTATAATTTCCCCCATTACCTATTTCAATGACATTTGTCAGGTGGTAGAGACATTTAATGAATGTTATTCCCCAAAAGAAATACTTGTGGTTTTTGACTTAATCACTCAATTAATTTGAATGAATTAATTAATTATATCTATTCAAAATAAAGATTAAGTAATTCTACTTATGTTATGTGTAAATGTACCGAGTTATGTGTAAATAAAACAATGTACTGTCAGAATAATTACATTTCTTTACTAATGCTATCCTTATCAGTTCCGTGATATGTGAAAATACAAATATATATCACAAAAATAAATTTCATGCACTTCCATTCAAATGCTTGGGGTCAGTAAGATTTTAAAGAAATTGATATACATTAAACTGATCAAAAGTGACAAAGTCATTTATAATTTACTTTTTATTATTATTTATTATTATTATTATTTTTAACAGTTACATACTCTATGTTTTAGTCATAGTGAGAGACAAGTGTGATATTTATATTATGTATAATTATATATTTTTTTAATTTGTAATTTATATATGTTTTTAATCTTTTGTTGTTTTATTTATTTTGTTTTATTTTTTTTTCCATATTTTATTTTAAACTTCATATTTTATTGGATTTTATTTTTCAGTCAGATGGTATGAACATTTTGTGCATGCTGTAATAATACATTTTTATTGTACTTTATTTTATTTTCTGTCTCATATTTTATTTTGATTCATATTTTATTTCATATTATATTTTTATTTTACTTATTTTTCTAAATATTGCTTTAATTTATTTTTATTTTCAAATATTTATGTTATTTTATTCATATTTATATTTATTAATTTCCCCCATTACCTATTTTAATGACATTTGTCAGGTGGTAGGGACTTTTAGTGTATGTTATTCCCCCCCAAAAATACTTACAGACCCCATAAATTTCTGGGGGGTTTTTAGTGCATTTCTGTTCTCTATGACATCATCTCTTGTACACCTAAAAGTTGCTAATATTACCTTTTAGCAGATATGAAAATATTAATCACTCTTCTTTTTTTGCCTTATAAATGTAATCTTCTTTTCTATTCTGTTACAGGATGACTTCAAGGGCCAAATAGAATTCAAAGGGTGCAAGTTCACGTATCCCAGCAGGCCAGACATCCAGGTTTTGAGGGGGCTGGAGGTGTCAGTACATCCAGGACAGACTCTTGCTTTTGTGGGCAGCAGCGGCTGCGGAAAGAGCACCAGTGTTCAACTGCTGGAACGATTCTACGACCCCGATGAAGGACAAGTGGTATGAAATTGCATATTTACATTTATGCATTTAGCAGATGCTTTTATCCAAAATGATTTACAGTACAGTGGAACAAAAGCAATTTGTCACAATACATTTTTATGCATTTTTAATTTGCAAGAATTATTACCACATACATTTTTAAAGATGCACATGTAGGAGTTCTACATTCTAGTGTAAAATAATCGTGGCATTTTACTAAAAACACACAAGGAACTGCCAGATGCTATTAAATTATCTCTTAATTTCATATGCAAGATAAGGAAGGATTGCAAAATTCTTGATTGTGACAAACCATGACTTTCTCTTATTGCCCTAGTTGATTGATGGACGTCCATCCGCAAGCATCAGCGTGGCCTTCCTGAGGTCTCAGATTGGCATCGTATCTCAGGAGCCGGTGCTGTTCGACTGCAGTATTGCTGAGAATATCCAGTACGGTGATAATTCTCATACCGTGAGCATGGAGGAGATAATAGAGGCTGCTAAGAAGGCCTATCTGCACGATTTTGTGATGACGCTACCTGATGTAAGTTATGCATTCCTTTTTATTAATGACTGATGATTTGGATTTACAGATAACAAGTTTAAATATGGCTTACATAAGTCAACATAAAATGTTGTTTGTCCAAATGTATTTACAACTAAAGCAGGTCATTCAACAAAAAACAATGTAGGGATTAATGTTAGTAAGTTAGTGAGTTAGCAATACTTTACTAACTTCATGCACCTGCCAAGCAGCTGCCATTGATATAAATGGGAAATTGCTGGAGCAATTACATTTTGATAAATGATTATGAACAGAGACATTTAGAAACTATTCAGTGATGAATTAAGCATAATAAGACCAAGAATATGGATTAAGGTGATATATAGGGTCATCTTTTTGTTTTTAAACCTTCAAAGCCTACTGTATCACTTGATCTATGATTTTCATCTTACTTTTTGGCCATATAAATATCAGCATCTGCACCTAATTGCATATTTATTTTTTCCCCTCACTGAATATAAGCTACATATCCTTATTATATGAACCATAAAAGCCTGTGTATCAAATATGATACAAAACAAAACAAACATGCACCTTATTGTTTAGATTTTCTTTTATATTTTGTCTATAGGTTTGATAAACCATTTAAAACAAAAATAGATTTTTCTCAATAGTGTGGTGTTTTTTAGAAATATGAAACTCAGGTCGGTGCTCAAGGCTCTCAGTTGTCCCGCGGCCAGAAACAGCGCATAGCAATCGCAAGAGCCATTGTCAGAAACCCTAAAATCCTGCTGCTGGACGAGGCCACGTCTGCACTCGATACTGAGAGTGAGAAGGTAAAACAATATCAGTGTGTGAATGCACTTATTTTATAGTCTGACTGTAATTTACCACCTGCCAAATTTCAGTTTCTCGATATTATCTATAGTGTTGAGTAGGAACTGATTATATGTAATCTGAATTATGTAATCAGATTCCAAAAATGTACTAATTGTAATTAGATTACATTAGATTACAGATTAGTTCCTTTTTATTGATTACTTGATTCCTTACTATTCCCAAAACAGCAAATTATTCATAATTCTTTTTTTTCCCTATTTTTTTAATCATTTAAATGTTCTTTTCTAAAAAAGCCTCTGACATAATGTTTAATGCACATCATGTTGTTAATAAATAATGGAATCTTCTCTTTTTATATCAATATGTTACAAGTTTCTATTCAAATCAATGTGATAGATTAGTTAAAGGTCTTTTACATTGAGCATGATTAAGCGACTTGCATGTACAAGATGATAACATTCTTAAATCACAACAATAGATCCCTATGGAACTATTCACATTAGGTGCGAACCAAGCAAGATATTTTTTTTCGACCAGTGTTTTTTTTTTTTCCTGTCGCCCCGGGATGAAACAAGCCTTTCAGTTAGATTTGAGCTTTAGATCACCTGCCCGAAGGTTAAAAGTAATTTTAGAAAGTTAAAAGTGATCTAAGAGCAATCATATGAGGTTAAAAGTAATCTAAAAGTAATCTTAGGTGGTCAAAAGTTATCTAAAAGTAATCAAAAACTAGTTGGATTATATTACATAAAATTAAATTAAGAGTAATTTTAAGAAGTTAAAAGTAATCTGAAACTAATCAAAAAGTAGTTGTATTATATTACTTAAAATTAAACTAAAGGTAATCTTAAGAGGTTAAAAGTAATTTAAAAGTAGTTGGATTATACAACCTAAAATTAATCTAAGAGTAATTGTAGGAGGTTAAAAGTAATCTAAAAATATGTGGATTATATTATCTTAAAATTAAACTAAAGGTAATCTTAGAAGGTTAAAAGTAATCAAAAAGTAGTTGGATTATATTACCTAAAATTTAACTAAAACTAATTTTAGGAGGTCAAAAGTCATCTAAAAGTAGTCTAAAACATATAGATTATATTGCCTAAAATTAATGTAAGAGTAATCTTAGGAAGTTAAAAGTAATCTAAAAGTAATCAAAAAGTAGTTGGATTATATTACCTAATATTAATCGAAGAGTAATCTTAGGAGGTTAAAAGTAATCTAAAAGTAATCCGATAGTTGGATTATATTACAAAAGATTTAACTAAAAGTAATTTTAGGAGGTTAAAAGTAATCAAAAAGTAGTTGGATTATATAACCTAAAATTAATCTAAGAGTAATTGTAGGAGGTTAAAAGTAATCTAAAAGTAATCAAAAAGTAATTGGATTAGTAATTGTAGGAGGTCAAAAGTCACCTAAAAGTAATCTAAAAATATATGGATTATATTGCCTAAAATTAGTCTAAGAGTAATCTTAGGAGGCTAAAAGTAATCTAAAAGTAATCAAAAACTAGTTGGATTATATTACCTAAAATTAATCTAAAAATAATCTTAGGTTAAAAGTAATCTAAAAGTAATTTTAGGTGGTTAAAAGTAATCTAAGTAATTGGATTACATTACCTAAAATTTATCTAAAAATAAATTTAGGAGGTTAAAAGTCATCTAAAAGTAATCAAAAAGTAGTTGGATTATATTACCTAAAATTAATCTAAAAATAATCATAGGTTAAATGTAATCTAAACATAATCTAAAAGTAGTTGGATTATATTACTTAAAATGAATCTAAAAATAATCATAGGCTAAAAGTAATCTAAACGTAATCTAAAAGTAGTTGGATTATGTTACTTAAAATGAATCTAAAAATAATCATAGGTTAAAAGTAATCTAAAAGTAATTTTTAGCTGGTTAAAAGTAATCTAAAAGTAATCTAAAAGTAATTGGATTACATTACCTAAAATTTATCTAAAAATAAATTTAGGAGGTTAAAAGTAATCTAAAAGTAATCAAAAAGTAGTTGGATTATATTACCTAAAATTAATCTAAAAATAATCATAGGTTAAATGTAATCTAAAAGCAATTCAAAAGTAGTTGGATTATATTGCATAAAATGTGTAATGTTACTAACGTTACTAACTGCAATTTTCTTGTAATTTGTATTTAAGAATGGACTGCATTTTGCTCTACTCAGCACTGAATGTCTGTATTTTTGAATACTGTTTAACGCACAAAATGTGTTTGATTTTCAATCTTTAGGTTGTTCAGGCTGCGCTGGATGAGGCCCGGCAGGGCCGCACGTGCATCGTCATTGCCCACAGGCTTTCCACCATTCAGTCTGCTGACATCATCGCTGTGATGTCACAGGGCATGGTCATTGAGAAAGGGACCCACGAGGAGCTCATGGCCAGAAAAGCAGCATACTACAAACTTGTCACCACAGGGGCCCCTATTAGTTAAAAATTAGATAGCGTTTAGACAAGCAGGTAGCCCCGCCTCAAACTCACGCCATTACTTGAGCAATCGTTGGTTTGTCTGGCCAAGTCAGGCCGTTCAAACAGATTACAACTCATTACATTTGGTGCTGGAATTACTTAACGATTATTGAGGTGTTTTTTTATTGATTTGTATTTATTGATAAGTGGACATATTATTATGTCCGATGTAAATTTCTTCTATGTGTTTGAATTACACTTTCAGACAGTTCATGTGCGGTTAGTCAACCTGGATGAACTGCATTTTGTTTGTTGTTTACAAGAAACCTAATCAAAATGTAATGTATCAAAATATGTGATGATTTGTACTAAAAGGTTGTAAAGATTTGAATTGTAGAAGCTGAAGATATTTTGTCCTTGAACTGTGTTAATAGTACAGGACTGATAACATGTTCAAAATCACTGATACCTTTATGCTCAGTCATTGTTCAATGTAGTGCAATTTTAGGAGGTTATGGCTCACTTATTGTCACTCATGTTACAGATTAACAATTTGTACATATTAAAAACTATGTAATTTAAATACCTCACTATTTTGTCTTCAGTGAGGAAAAAAATACTATAATAATTATTAGCAAAAATATTATGGTTTTAAGTTTCTTCTTAGTTGTTTATTTGTTCCACAGGCCTAAGAAGGCATAAAGTTGTTGTAAAGGGATTTGTTTTTAAATAAAAGTATCGGAAATATCAAATTAAAATGTTTGACATTACCTTTCTGAAAGAAAATGACTTGAACTAGCTTATTAAAGGTTTGTTGGTCTTGCAAGTTGGTGCTCAGCTGGTTTATGTAGTCAACCAATTAGTCTCCCAAGAATGTCCAGCTCAAAACTGCCTAAATCCACTCTAAAACAGACCCACAGATCACTCTGACCAGGTTAGTCTTGAGTTGGTTCTTCTTTCAACAGGGCATCTGTAAAACATTGGAAGGATAAAATGTAAACAGTACATTTTAGATGAGATTAGTTTAGTGGAAAGACTAGATGACCACAAACAGCCTGATATGAAAATGTAAACGGCTAAAAAATTTTGGGGTTGGAAACATCTTGGACAAAAATGTCTTTTTCCACAAATTGTGTACTGTCCAAGGTACACCTTTCTAGTTATTGTGCAGTTAATTCTCATGTTGTATTTTCAGAAAGTTTTGGTAATATTTGTCCTCTCCCTAAAATTGTCACTACCGAAACACAATAATATATAATTTAACATTTTCTTTGTAAATGTATTTTTTTTATATATTTTTTTAAAAAGTTGCGTGTGATTTATGAGATTTGTTGTATTTTGAATCCAATTTTTCTTTGTAAAAAGCAAAAAGCTGATCATACTGATTTCAAACTTAAGAATTCATTAGTTTAAATATACACTGAACCAAACACTATCATAACGTCTTAGTTGATAATTCAGTATACTTTCAACAAAACATCCCATGTTTCGGTAGTGACTAATGTTTTGGCAGCGACATCACATTGCAAAATTTTAACCCACATGCTAAAACATACTAAAATAGTAAAATTTTGCATAGCTATACTAAGATTTTGTTTATTTCCCGCAAGTAAAGGATTATGTGTTCTCTTTTGTCACTACCAAAACAATGATGACATATTTCGGTAGTGGCAATTTTATGGGATAACACCCCACCCTGGTGGTTTATGCTGGTCCTTTGCTGGTGTATGCTGGTCAAAAACCAGCATCAAAACATACCTACCAAATGTTTTGGTCGTGACTGTTTCGGTAGCAACAATTTTAGATACTTTTGAACCTTGCTAACCAAAGATGCTAATCAGCACATGGTTAGCTCGCGCAGTGCTGAACAGTTGTAAACATATTAAACACAGATATTACACAGATTTTCATACTTTTGAACACATTTCCTTCAGAACGATAGATCTAGTTACCATGCAGCTATGAGAGAGAATGACACACAAATATTTCCTGATCATAAATATAGGGGTGTAGTTAGCCAATGGACTAAAACAATGCACTGTTTCGGTGGTGACATGAAAATGCGGGAGACTTTTTTTTTTTTTTTTTTTTGTTTTTTTTACATCAAGATTAATAATTTAAAAAGAAAATATACTTCAAAGATATTTCTAAAAACAACAATGCAATAAAATGCAAAAATTACTTAATCTTAATAAGGGTATCAAATATTATTTTAATAAGGGTTCGAGACAGCCACCTCCCAGTTGAAAGTACCCAATAAATGATGATTTTATATATATTAAGCTTACGGATATTTTAAATATTTTTGTGGGTTTCAATAGATAAAATGATCTTAGTAAACATGTAATTTGAAAACATGTAATTTGAAAACTTTTGTTTTTTAAATGTTTTTTTTTTTTTTGGTTTTGGGACAGCAGTTAGCACCAATTCTCCATATATGAATATTTAATATACCGCAATAAAAACTATCTTTAAAGAGTAAAAAAAAAAAACCTTTACACTAATGCTGATGAAATCACTTTAAAATTATACTGAAAATAACTGTCACATTTCCAGGATTTAGTTATAAGACTGTTTTTACAAAACAGTCTGCCTAATACTCCTGCATTTATATGACAATATTTGTCATTTAGCTATTCTACAACCTCATTCGTGTTCAACACACTTCCCTGTCCACCAGAAGGAGGCGTCGTACATATATACTTTGATATTCCATGCCTTCTGTTTTTTTGGCTAATTTCACTGCTAATAATCAACACAACCAAAAAACGTCTATTTGTGAACACAAATGCAAAATAAGCCAGGCATGGAGTGATACTTCCTTATACTTCCAAATATGTTGTCCAAAGAAAGGATTGGTCCTGAACATATTTTTTCTGATGTGAAATAAGAATTTTTTTTGTCATTTTTGACACCAGATGGCGCAGCATTAGAAGCGCCGCTGCAGGAACAATAACAAACTAACGTTACTCAATGAATGGAAAATGACCGACCGCACATCGTATAACCAATAAATATTTAGCTTTTGAGGAAAAAATGAAATTCATACTTTGGAACACTAAATTATTTTTTTGTATGCTATGAACAGTTTAACGTGGACCAAAGGTAATTTCATGCCGCTATTTTGTAGTTGTGACGACGCGTTTATCTGACGCCACTTCCTGTGTAACTGCTGACGTTCCGGGCGCGGATTTTTGAAAACAACAAGAATATATTTGCGTTTATATTCACGCCATAAAACGGGTGAGTGATTTAAATGTTGTTTGCGACTGTTAAAATGACATTTAATCAATATTATGTAGATTTCAATACCTAGAATTGAAGAAAAATTGGTTAAAATATCACGAAGTATTGTAGCTAACAGTATGACAGCAACAATAGTAACGTTAACGTTATATTGGTTGTTTGCTAAACTGGATTACGTGAATATTATGGAAAATAAGGCATTAATTTCTGTATTGTTAGGTAATATTATATTGTAGTAGATTAGATAATGTGTTGTAATATGCAGTAAGCAAGCCTTGAATGTGAGATGTCTAGTGTAGTAACTGTCATTGTGTTGTTTGGATGATTTTGCAGCTCAGAATGGCTTCTATCAGAGACTATAATGCGGTGGAACAGTTCAATCGCAGACTGGAGGAAATGAGGAGCAAACTGCTGGATCAAGCTTTGGGAGAGGAGCTCAATGACAGGGTTGCACAGCTCTGTCAGGAACACAGGCAGTACATGAAGTCCGTCTTGGGTGAGAGATGCACATGGACTAGTTAGAGTTTAAGTGTGCAAGTGTTATTGTTATACATACTCTTTTTGTGATGGAAAGTAATGATTTCTCATTATAATCCTGCTGCATTTAAAAAAGTTTTGGTTATATGAAAAAAAATATTATATTGTGGTATTTAGCTTTTGAAATGTTTGTATTTGCTCAGATTTCTTTCTTTCTTTTTTTTTTTTTTTTTTTTACTATTGTCTATTGATTTTATTTTTGAATTTATTGAATTATAGTTTTGAAACAATTCATTTGTATGGACAGTTTAAACTGATCCACAGAAATGTAATAGCCAAATAAAAATGCATAATGATATTGGAGGCTTATTTCTGCTGCAGGATTAAAAAATAAAAAAAGGTAATTGCAACTTTATGTCACAAATCATTATTTTTTTTTATATATATATAAATTCAATTTTTTATATAATTTCAAGGGTTTACATTTTGCAAATCTTGCATTTTTTTATGCTGTGGAATAACATTAAAAATTTCTGATAATTCTGAAAATTCAGAAAAAAATCTTGATTGTGAGAGAACTCATACTTGCGAGGGGAAAATTAAGAATTTAAAAATATTTTTAAAACATAAAATTACAGTTATTTTTTAATATTGTGTGTAAGGTTAATTAACTCTCATTATAATCCTTTTGCATTTAACAAAGGCTTGGTTATATGGTAAAAAAAAAATATTATATTGTGCTTTTGCAATGTTTTTATTTGCTCTGAATTTTTTAGTATTGTTTTTTATGTATTTATTTATTTAGATTTTTTTTGTAATTATAGTTTTGAAACAATTCATTTGTCCACAGTAACTCAATAGCCAAATAAAAATGCATTATGATACTGGAGACTTATTTCTGCCACAGGATTTAAAAAAAATAAAATTAAAAAAGGTAATCGCAACTTTTTGTTACAATTCAGATTTTTTTTTTTACTTTAGAATTGCAAGATATAAACCTAGAATGGGAAGATATAATTTCACAATTATGACTTTTTTCTCTTGGTATACATCATGCTTATTTTGAATTTTTTTTTCTGCTATGGAATATAAAAATGTCTTTTCTGAACTCAGATAAATTCAGAATTGCAAGAAAGTCTGAATTGTGAGGCAACTCATAATTGTGAAGGGAAAAAAAGTAAGAATTTAAAAAGATTAAAAAAAAAAAAAAAAAGAGATTAAAAAGTCCCACTTACCTTTATATTTTTATCCCGTGTTGGAAACAAGCTTTCATTCATAGCTTTTTTTTTTTTTTTTATTTTGTATTGCAAGAAAAATGTATGTGAATATTTCAAGTTGCTCAGGAATTAATGATTTTTTCTTTTTCTTTCTTTCTTTCTTTCTTTCTTTCTTTCTTTCTAGATACTTGTGTTAAGAAATGCAAGGAGGATGAAACCATGTTTGACATGATACAAACATACAAAGAAGGTGAGTTAAAGATGTTTATTGGCACACTTGCTTTCCATTTTTAATAACGACAATCTAATATTGTGTGTCTGGATTTGTCAGTGATATTTCCTTTTTTTTCATTAGATTTGAAGGAGAAAACCTCTTTAATAAAAGAGAAGAGTGCTGAACATATTGAGGTTGTGTCAGAGATTGAAGACAAAGAGCATCACAAAGCTCTTTTATTTCAGAGAATTGAGAAGCTAAAGAAGGATCAAGCCAAAAACAGGGAATGTGTGTAATCCTTTCCTTCTTCTTATGCAACTTTATGTTAATGTGTAGTGAATTAAACTTGAAGTGAGCTATCTGTTACAGATGAGTGATTTATGAACACTTTGTGAATCATTTCTACCAAATCATTGCAAAGAAACGCACACAAGGATGATTTGTGAATCATTTACTATAAATATCTCTGAATGAAATGCTGTATATCCAGTAAACAAATAGTATGAGTTCTGTTTATTCATATTTTTTCATTGATTTTGCCTTTATTTTCTGCTTATGATTGTTAGGTGACAGACACAATGGACACTGGTTTATTATTGTTTTCTATTCAACCTGATGTCACTAATGTTTGTTTTATACATTTTTATAGTGATTCAGTCACAAAATAAAGCCAACAAGGACCGACTGAAGAAGCTGAACAAATGTAAAGACATCTTTCAGAAGCATCTCAGTCTTGAGATCAGAAAAATCCAAGGTAAAGTCTTTGTGTTTAACTATAACATAAAGTATGACTGAAGTATGACATTCCCCCCCCATTTATTATGCATTAGATGTATCATTTGAATAGAGTGAGGTACAAACATCTGAGAGCATATTGAAAATCTGTGATTTTATTTCATTTTAACCTTGAAATTAATAAAGTGTAAGGATTTTGAAAATGAATTAGCTTTGTTTATAGGTCAGTAATCAAATGTACACTACCACTCAAAAGTTTTTGAAAAGTAAGAATTTTAATGTTTTTTTTTTTTTTTAAAGAAGTCTCTTTTGCTCATCAAGCCTGCGTTTACTTGATCCAGACAAAAATTGTGAAATATTTTTACTATTTAAAACAACTGTTTTCTATTTGAATATATATTAAAATGCAATTTATTCCTGTGATTTCAAAGCTGGATTTTTAGCATCATTACTCCAGTCTCATGATCCTTCAGAAATCATTTGAATGTTCTGATTTGCTGCTTCAAAAAAAAAAAACATTATTATTATTATTATTATTATTATTATTATTATTATTGAAAACAGCGGAGTAGATTTTTTTTTTTCAGGTTTCTCTGAAGAATAGAAAGCTCAGAAGAACAGCATTTATCTGAAATAGAAATATTTTGTAACATTATAAATGCATTTATCATCACTTTTGATCAATTTAAAGCATCCTTGCTAAATAAAAGTATTAATTTCTATAATTAAGAAATTATAAAAAAAAAAAAAAAAAAATCCAAGCTTTTGAATGGTATAGTGTATAATGTTACAAAAGTGTGTTATTTCAGATAAATATCTAATCTTTGAATCTTTATATTCATCATAGAATCCTGAAAAAATGTACTCAACTGTTTTAAATATTGATAATAATAATAATAATAATAAAAATAGTAATAATAATAATAATAATAATAAAAATGTTTCAACATATCAGAATGGTTTCTGAAGGATCATGTGACACTGAAGACAGGAGTAATGTTGCTGAAAATTTTGCTTTGATCACAGGAATAAATTACATTTTTAAATATATTCAAATAGAAAGCAGTTATTTTAAATAGCAAAAATATTTCACAATATTACTGTTTTTGCTGTATTTTGGATCAAATAAATGCAGGCTTGGTGAGCAGAAGAGAATAATTAAAAAAAAAAAAAAAAAATGTAATCTTACTGTTTCAAAAATTTTGACTGGTAGTGTATGCATTTTCCCTTTTCACTCAAATTGTTGTTGCTGACAAGTTGTTGATTTATACAATTTAAAACAAGCATTTTAACTCAAACTTGATAAAAGATCTGCTTGTGTATCATTAACATCTATGTTTATTTTTTAGGTGAAAAGCTACAGTTTGTCTTCAGGAACATCAGCCGTAAAGATCCAGACATGATCCATATGTTCCTCCTACAGCTCGATGCAGAGGGCGTTTACCACAGTAAATACTCATTTTCTGATCTGTTTATTATCTTACATTTTTGTAAAATACAGTACCATAACGAAATTAAGTGATGTTAAATTGCAAATTAAATAGTTAAATAATACTTTGTTTTTCCTCCTGCATTTGATTAGACTCGCACATTCAATGTTTATACTGATACATAGGAATATTAATTTTAATTTTATTATTTAATCATAAATGGTAAATTAATCATTGTTTAAAACTGTTTTAAAAGTTTGTGGTCAGTAAGCTTATTTTTTATTTTATTATTTTTTTTTTTTTTTTGAAGTTTTTGAAAAGTCTCTTATTTTCACCAAGGCTGCATTTATTTGATTAAAAATACAATATAAACAGTAATATTGTAAAATATATACAATTTAAAATAACTTAAAATTACATTTATTCCTGTGATGCAAAGCTGAATTTTCAGCATCATTACTCCAGTCTTCAGTGTCACATGATCCTTCAGAAATCATTCTAATATGCTGATTTGCTGTTCAAGAAACATTTCTTAATATTATCAATGTTGAAAACAGTTGTGCTGCTTAATATTTTTGTAAAAACCGTAATACATTTGTGTTTTTAATAATTTTCATAAAAACATTTGTTTGAAACAGAAATCTTTTGTAACATTATAAATGTCTTTACTGTCATTTTTTTTATCAGTTTAATTTATGCTTGCTGAATAGAATTATTGTTATTATTTAAAAAAAATCTTACTGACCCCAAACTTTTGAACAGTGGTGTTTCATGACTGACCTAAAATACTGAAAATATCATATTTTCCCCTCAGTCATGTCCTGTGACCCACCGCTGGAGAAAATGGCACATCTAGAGCGCAGACTGCAGGAGACCAACAACTTTTCTGCCTTCCTCGCTAATGTCCGGAGAGAGTTTGTGGCACTTCACGGTGGGGCAAAAATAGCCTGACTAACGAACAAAAGCTGATCTTTCATCTCACATGCATTTGAAACGGTCAGAGACCCAGATACCATATTTATAGACATGATTAGCACATATATTGAGCTTTTATTTACCTAAACCATCAGCAGTTACTTACTATGAAACATTTAGTTGTTTCAGTTTTTTTGTACATTCATTGATTTGTAATTTTACCAATAAAAATGTATACAAGTCATAAAATAAAAAAAAGTCTTAACGTGCTTTGAAATTTCTTAGTTTTATACTAACGTGACTTAAAGGTCTAAAATATTTACGTTATGTATTGTTTTTTTTTTTTTGTTTGTTTTTTACAATAAAGTTATAATTTTTCATGAAAAACCAGCAGACGTGAAATTTTAAAATTCTCTTTTCCAGACATTCGTAAATGCATACGCTCTGCTCTTGTCTACTGTAAAACTACTCACAAGTCATATAATGCATGAGTTGTGAGTAAATTGTTCTTTGGAGTCAACGAATCTGTTGAAATGATTCATTTGAATGCTGTTCTGCATTTAACCCTGTAGCAGGAGTGAATCGTGATTCAGAGGCATTGAGGTCAGTGAACCTTTCTATCACAAGCTCTTTTGAAGCTAAGCTTCAGATGACTTCATCTCAGTAAAAACAGGCAGCTCTTCCACATACGTGGACGGGAAATGTCCTCTCTGTCTGTTCAGCTCACCGAACCACCAGCCCGAGTCGTCCTTCTCAAAGATATCCAGTACGTCTCCTGGCAGATTGAAGAGGGAGAGTCAACAGAAAGCAGGTGCTAAGGGATGATGTATTAAGATGAACTAGCATATTACCTTCATTAATGTTTAACTCATCCTCTCTGTCGGACGTAAAGCTGTATAAAGCCTTGCATCTGCCGATCAAACAGAATTCTGAGTCTGTTGAGGAAATTTAACACACAAATGAAATCAAAAGTTTGTGTTAGTACAATCAAGGTAAACATGTTTTGTTTACTGTTTACCTTTATCCAGGGTTCGTACAAGGTGCTTAAAGTACTTGAATTAAAAATTTTGAAATTTAAGGGTCTGGAAATCCCTTGAAAATAGCAATATTCCTGAAGAGGTACTTGGAAAAGTGCATGAATTATTGAAAGACAATGTATCTATGGAATAAGTGTTTAATTTGGTCAATAAGCAGATATCTTTTCACGCAATTCAAAAAACATACCTTTTTTGCTTGTCAGAAAACAATCGAGCTAGTGTCAGCAATCAAGCAAGTGTCGTGCAAACATGGCTGAAGACATGATTAGAAATAAATGAATAAATGTACAAAGAAATGTATCCACCTTATTTTTCCCATAAGAGTGGGTGCAGCCATTTGCAATTTTTTTGTGTCTGGCTTCCGGTCTCATCCACTGCCAGCTATTTTAAACTGCACAAAAAACTAGTTTTGCTGCTTGATATTGCAAACTGGTGTGTCTTCCCATATTATTTTAATGTATTATCTCAATTATGAACACACTGGCTTGTAGTGCAAACTGTTTTACCGTTTACTGCGCTTCGATATTTTTCTCGTCATTTCCCTATGGCAGATTATGAACCGGACGTCTAACGCATTACCAGAAAACAGCTTACTTCCGCATTGAAAAATAAGGTGGATAAAAGCAAATATAAATAAATATACAAAGAAAAGTAAAAAAGCAAAAATAATTATAATTTAATTCCTTATCTATTTTTTTTTATTATTTTTTTCTACATTTATTTATTTCCACTTTTATTTATTTTCACATTTTCACAGTATTTATTTTACGTCCGATTGATTCAAACTCGTGACTCGTTCAGTTCAAGTGATTCACTAGCAAAAACTAGATCAAATTAAAAGAGCCATCCATTTTCCATTTTCCATTCTCCAATTTCAGCTTGTAACGATTTTAAAAAGCACGTAGTGATGGAGGAAACGGAGCTTTTCGGAACTCCGAATCAGTTAAACCATTGCGTCGCAAAATGATTCACTGTTTTGAAGCGCTCCGACCGCGTCGCATCACGAATCATTTGAATCAAATGATTCGCGATTCGCGCTCCTAATCCTGATCTGAAATGTAGGTTCGCGAATCATTAATCAGAGTGTGGATCGCGAATCATTTGATTTAGATCGGAACTTCGGAGCGGGTTCGCGAATCTTTGCTTTAGATCGGATCTTCGTAGCGTGCATCGCGAATCATATAATTTGTTTCATATTAGGATTTCGGAGCGATTTTTTTGTTTTGTTTTTAATCTTTTTAAACGGTAGAAAACATCACATCATTAAAGCAGTATAGTTATAAAAACAAAAAGAAAAAAGTATATATACACAAATATTAAGCCCTTAAGAAAATTAACCGTGGTTTTACTATAGTGAAAGTGCAGTATACTTTGTACTTCGCATGTGCTTAACTTTTTGTCTGCCATTTGTATTAGTATATACTAATAAAAAAAAGTAGTGCCTGAAAAGCAAAATAAAATGAAAAATACAGGTTGTTACTCCCAAAAGTTTGCACTTAAAGTGCATGATGATAACATTTTTACAAAATAAAATTGAAATGATTTTGACTCCCAAAAGTTTACACTGAAAATGTATGCTGATAATAATATAATATGAAAGTGTAGTATACTTTGTATAGAAGACATAAGTGAGATCTCTGATTGAAGCTCTGAGAAAAAAAAAAAAAAAAAAGTAGTGCTTGAAAAGTCCTTGTAAGTCATGGAATTTCATTTTACAGTATCTGTACAAACCCTGTTTATCCTCTTCAGACTCAGACACGCTTCCATTAACCGGGCCGCTCTGTTGCTCATCTGTGTTGTTTTGTGTGACTTCGGTCATTTCAGTCGAGGGCTCTTCGCTTGTCGTATCAGACCTTTGGTTGGTAACCACATTTTTATTGATCATGGAGCTCCTCATGGACTGACGTGATCTGAACGGAGTCTTTTTGATCCTAACCGGTCGAGAAAGCTGCACCACGCTGTGCTCGCAGTCCTGGAGCAAAACCAGAAAGGGAGTTTAAAAACTAATGCAACATATAGGCTTTTTGTCTAAGTTGGTTTTATTAAAATTGTGATACTGTCTCTCTCCATCCTCCAGCCTCAGGGAAACCCATATATTACAGTCAAAAAAGTGTAGGCTGTTTAAAAGCAACAGCATAAACAAAACATTATGCTAAACTAGTGATGACCTAGTTTCTCAATTAACTCTTATGTTTACATCTTTTTCCTGTCCTGGATTCATCAAGAGTTACATGTTTAATGGAGGTTTTACATGATAGGATCAACTGAATCAGCCAAGGATGATTTAAGGGAGTTTCTTTTGACACTAGAAACATTAACCATATTTAATTTTAAAGAAATGTTGTGTGAACTTAAAATGCATTATGATAATAATAATACTAAAATAACAATAATAAAATTTGTTAGTCCTAAAAGATTGCATTTAAAATGCATGATAATAATAATTTTACTGAAATAAAATAATAATAAAATTTTTGACCCCCAAAAGTTTGCACTTTAAATGAATGTTGATAATAATTTTTACTAAATTCAAATAAATGCATAAATATAATAATTTTACTAAAATAAAATAAACTAACTTACTCCAAAAGATTTGTACTTAAAATGCATGCTTAAAATTATTTTACTAAAATAAAGAATAGTTTGTTACTCCCAAAAGTTTGCACTTAAATGGCATTTTAACGGCTGTTAATAATTTCACTAAAATAAAATAAAAATAATCATTTTGACTCCTGAAGGTTTGCACTGAAAATGCATGCTTATAAAAAAAACTTGTTACCCCCAAAAGTTTGCACTTAAAATGCATGCTGATAATAATTTTACTAAAATAAAATATAATATAATGTATAATAACTTGACCAATAATTTATTAAAACATATATATGTTCCCAAATGTTTTCACTTTAAATGCATAATAATTTTACTAAAATAAAATAAAAAATTAAAATTTTGACCTTCAAAAGTTTGCAATGAAAATGCATGCTGATAATAATTTTAAAAATTAAAATCAAATATGCATGCTGATAATAAATTTACCAACATAAAATTAAAAAAAAAAAAAAAAGTTGCTCCCAAAAGCTTGCACTTAAAATACATGCTGATAATAATTTTACTAAAATACAATAAAATATAACTTGAACAATAAATTATAAAATGTATATTCCCAAAAGTTTGCACATTAAATGCATGCTGATAATAATATTACAAAAATAAAATAAATAAAATTTGTTACTCCAAAAGGTTTTTGCTCTTGAAATGCATGGTGATAATAATTTCACTAAAAAAAAAAAAAAAAAAAAAAACATTTTCACCCACAAACGTTTGCACTGAAAAGGCATACTAATAATAATTTTGCTAAATTAAAATAAAATATGCTTGCTGATAATAAATTTACCAACATAAAATGGAAAAAATAAATAAATACAACTTTCTCCCAAGAGTCTGGACCTAAAATCCACGCTGATAACAATTTTACTAAAATAATAAAATTCACCCTGATAACCTGGCTAAAAAATAACATAAAAAATGTTATTCCCAAAAAGTTTGCAACTTTGCACTTTAAATGCATGCTGATAATAATTTTATTAAAAAATAGTAGTACTAAACCAGTGATTTTCAGACAAACTGACCTTTTCTTTCCATTTACTGATGCTGTCACTGAATCGATGTTTTGATTTCGGTTTGCCCTCTATCTCTGCCAGACTGTGAGTCAGTTTGCAATGCGTCGCCTCCAAAAGGTCCAGTTTGAGGATGACCTACCAAAAGAGAGAAGTCGGTATTTAGTTTGTTAAAACCTTTTTGATAATATCTTTACATTTAACATATTAAAGTAGACAGTGGAGTCATCATCTGAATGAAAATTTAATTTAAACCAGGTTTTAGAAAAATCCTAAGCAAAGCAAAGTTATGATTAAAATTCATCAGAACATTGGAATGAAATGAAACATCTGACCTCATCCAGTAACTGTTCCGTTTCCTCCAGGTTTTTTTGATTGGAGAAGTTTGGCTGTTCTGTATAGACTTTCACCATTTTCTCTAAACCTGAAATCCAGATATATGTGTCATTGTTGAGCAACATGTCTTCTAATCAACAATATAAACAGGACAGAACCACCTAATAAGGAATAAACCAGTTCTATTTAAAGAGGGTCATATCATACTTTTTTAAATTCAGTTCCCTGAGGTCTAAAGTAGTTTCTCATGAACTCTGATGAGTGCTTCTGGTATTTAGCAACAGCAACATCTGTCCTGCTTCTTCCTTATTATCCTAACATGCACTGACAGGCAGATTTCTGGACACCAATAAATGCCTTCGATGTGTTCCTTCAACTCAAATGTTGAAGGAAAATGTGATTTGTCATGATATGACCCTTTTAAATCACATACGCTCAGCTCTGAAATGCAGTATCTACAAAATCCAAACCTTCTCTGTCGTTTTTTGTTTTCGCGATGCAGTCCTCCAGACGCTGCAGTTTGGTCCTGATTCCATCTTTCCTTCTGTCTTTTGCCATGACTGTTTTTCCTTCTTCCTCCTGCACAAACACATACAGTATTTGGTAACCTATTTCACATCAATTTCTGAAACACAAATCTGTGTTGTAAACTCAAAGACTTACAAAGTAGTCAGCAATGAGGAATTCAGCTTTGTTGTCGTCCACTGTAGCACAGACGTCCTCGACGAGCGATTGAATGTCCTTCTCCACATCAGCTTTGCGTACGGCCTGCTCGATCTGTTTGTGACTCTGTTAGCACAAACATTTAGCAAATGCAAGTCAACCAGTTAAGACTGACCTGAAATTGCTTCGAGGAATAAGGAAATCAAAGACATGATTGCTAGTTTTAAACAAAGCTTCACTTTAGCTTTGTTTTATTTCCACATTATATTGAAAATGCCTAAAATGAATTTGAATAAATTACAATATATTTATATCATATATATATATATATATATATATATATATATATATATATAGTTAGAATATAATGATATAATTGTATATTTTGTAATTATAATTTATTATAATTATACATAATTACATATAATAATATAAATTAATATATATATACAAATTATAATTATATATCATTATTATATATAATAATTGTAATATATATGTATATAAATCATATAAATATAATTATATAAGAATATATATTAGAATATAATTATATAATTGTATAATATATATATATATATATATATATATATATATATATATATATATATATATATATATATTAGAATAAGTAGTTATTATATATATTATATACAATTATATAATTATATTCTAACTATATATATATATATATATATATATATATATATATATGTATTAATTAAAATTTGTAAAATAAATGAATTTTATGTAAATACATTTTATTATATTTATTTAATTAACTCATATTTTTTTTACAACACCATGGTACAGAAGGTTAATTTCCCACAATAATAACATTTCTCCATAGAGTCAATAAAACTTTGTTAATATAAAATAAAACAAATTAATTTTTTTTTTACTGAATTTTATTAATACAATTTTATCATTTTAATATTTATATATTCATAATAATAATAATAATAAATTATATTAATAATATTTTAATATTTAATATTAAAATATTGATTTCTGTTTTAATTCACCATCCTTCATTAGTGACCATAACAATTCAAATTCACATTTTTAAATTCAAAGGAAGCATCTAAAATTAAATTTTGTCCAGCACTGGTGAATCTATTACATTTACTTTAGAGTTTGATGGGTTCAGTAACTCACGTGAATGACGGTCTTTGCGTATACAGCCATAAAGAGACTGTACTTGTCTAGGGTGTTGGACAGAGTCTCTATTCTTTGCTTCTCAAGCTCCTGAACGATCTGAAATTCGGCTCTGAATTAGTCAAAAAGCGATGAATTTCAGAGAGGATGAAAATGTAAATATACAACGGCAAGGAAAATGGCATGAACCTGGTAGCAGGTTTTCAGTGTGTTCTCAAGCTTCAGTCGGATGTGGTGACCCTCCATGTTGGTGTTAAAATATTCCTCATCAACCCTGGCCTGAAGCTCTGCCGATTTAGTCAATCTGTTCAACATCTAGATGAAAATAACATCACAGTGTCTAACGTCACAAAGATAGCTGTTGTAATTGCTTTCCCCAGCCAATGAACCATCACAAATACCTTCTGTTTTTCCTTCTCTGTACTGATTTGCTTATTCTTCTCCACAAAGCTAAAGAGTGCTTCATGTTCTCTTGTCAAGCCAATCAGCTTCTTTTTAAGCTGTAAAAACACATGCATCCTCCTTAAGTGCTTTTGAATCCTACTTTAATATTTGTGTGTTTGATCAAATCCTTCAGATTTAGAGAAACTCACTTCAAGCTGTATTTTCTTACCTTAATTTGTTCACTCCAGTTTGTAAGAACAAGCTTTCCAGCCTTTTCAACAGCGTTGTCAAGCTGTGAACATATGAGACTGCAGTCTAAGCATGTATGTAAATATATGCATAAACATTAAAGAAGTAGTTCACCCAGAAATGAAAACGTACCAATGGATCCTCTGGAGTGAATGGGTGCCGTCAGAATGAGTCCTTGGACTGTTGAGTCCTTCTGTCCAACAGTTTATTAATGGATTTGTTTCTTACAAACACGCATCTTTTCATTTCAGAAGATGTTAATTGATTGACTGGAGTGGTGTGTATACTTGTGGATTATTGTGATGTTTTTATCAGCTGTTTGGACTCTCATTCTGATGGCACCCATTCACATCCATTGGTGACCAAGTGACGTAATGCTAAATAATGTAATGCTTTTCGCTTCACAAGACATTAATTAATTGACTGGATGGGTGTGGATTACTTGTGAATTATTGTGATGTTTTTATCAGCTGTTTGGACTCTCATTCTGACGGCACCCATTCACATCCATTGGTGAGCAAGTGACGTAATGCTAAATAATGTAATGCTTTTCGCTTCACAAGACGTTAATTGATTGAGTGGAGTGGTGTGGATTACTTGTGAATTATTGTGATGTTTTTATCAGCTGTTTGGACTCTCATTCTGAAGGCACCCATTCACATCCATTGGTGAGCAAGTGACGTAATGCTAAATAATGTAATGCTTTTCACTTCACAAGACATTAATTGATTGACTGGAGTGGTGTGGATTACTTGTGGATTATTGTGATGTTTTTATCCACTGTTTGGACTATCATTCTGACGGCACCCATTCACATCTATTGGTGAGCAAGTGACGTAATGCTAAATGATGTAATGCTTTTGGCTTCTCAGGATGTTAATTGATGGACTGGAGTGGTGTGGATTACTTGTGGATTATTATGATGTTTTTATCATCTTTTTGGACTCTCATTCTGACGGGACCCATTCACTGCAAGTGACGATCAAGTGATGTAATGTTAAATTTCTCCAAATCTGTTCCATGAAGAAACAAACGCATTTACATCTTGGATGGCCTAATGGTGAGTGCATTTCATTTTTGGCTGAACTATTTCTGACATACCGGTCTTTTTCTTTTCGCGTGCTCATCTAGGATTTGACGGACTTCCTGAATAGCATCTTGGCTGAGAGCGTTTCCCAGTATGCTGAAAGAATAAGGCCGATATAAATACACAGCAACCCACATGAATAATAAAAAGAGGCTGATCCAGTATTGTGTCGTACCGGTGGGCATCTGCTGAGGCGTACATTTCATCTGATATGAAGGACCATGCACGATACGTAGAGCTTTGAAGAGGAGAAACTGTCAATGAGTTTGCTAGTGCATCAAACTTTAAAGCGCACTGCTGACACAGTTATCATCACATGGCAAATTTTGTTTTATTTTCCAGTTACACTTATATAAAAGGCTACGATAGTTGGATAGATAGACAGATGGTGATCACTCACTTGTCACACATCTCTTTCGAGACTTTAAGAAGTTTCCCTGCGATCTTCTGAAGTCCTTTTGAATAGTTGATCTCCAGTTCTGATCTAAATCATAGAAAACAAACAATGTCTGTTGTGTTAGTCATGCTTGTTTGCTCAGGTCATTGAGATTCTGCCCTGAACATTCAGAGGGTTTCAGGGTTTTGGAGAACTATTCTTTTCTATTGCATTTTCTTCTCTTGAGATGGAAAGTTGAGTATCTTCAGTGTCTTAGAGGTAAAGTACTACAACAACCTTAAGAGAAGAAGAGCAAAGATCATATGTTACCTTTGTTGGAAGACGGCCAAGAGCTCTTTGCAGAAAAACTCGCCATTCTTAGAGATTCTCTTCAGATCCTGATACAGCAGATTATACTGAAAAAACAATAGACAGCCTAATTAAACTACAATCCATGATCTCTCTCTCTCTCTCTCTCTCTCTCTCTCTCTCTCTCTCTGTCTCTCTCTCTCTCTATCTATCTATCTATCTATCTATTTATCTATCTGTCTGTCTGTCTGTCTGTCTATCTGTCTATCTGTCTATCACAGGGGTGCCCAACCCTGTTCCTGGAGATCGACTTTCCTGCAGAGTTTAGTTCCAACCCTAATCAAACACACCTGTCTGTAATTATCAAGTGCTCCTTGAGATCCTAATTAGCTGGTTCAGGTGTGTTTGGTCAGGGTTGGAGCTGAACTCTGCAGGAAAGTTGATCTCCAGGACCAGGGTTGAGCACCCATGATCTATCATTTGTTTGATTGTTTGTTCATTCTATTTGTTCTATCTATCTATCTATCTATCTATCTATCTATCTATCATTTGTTTGTTTTTTTTGTAAGTTCTATCATTCATTCTGTCATATGTTCTATCCATCTGTCCATCCCTCTATACAAATCTTGCGATCAAGATGGCGCCGCGGATGGCTGCCTCGGTTTGTTGCTCCTTCGTACTTTTTCTGTTTTTGTTAGTTTGTCCTGTCTTAAGCAACGTTTTTCCGATCAGCTTCTCAAGAAACGAGCTCTTGGACATAAGGAATAGCACACCAGATAACTTTTTGCCAACGTTTGAACATTCAGACGTCTTACTGGACATTTTAGTCGGAGGGGCTGCGTTCCTATACAAGCGCTCCAAGCGACGCAAGCGAGGAAAACGCGCCGGCGCGCTCGTGAAATTTCGACAGCGCGGTTTTAGGACTCCGTTGCCGAGTATTCACCTGGCGAATCTCCGCTCCCTTGCAAATAAATCAGACGAACTACAACTCCTCACCCGCACAAACAAGGACTTTTTAAACTCTGCTGCGCTTTGCTTCACGGAAACCTGGCTAAACGGAACCATACCGGACAGCGCGCTTCATCTAACGGGCTTCCAGCTGATCAGAGCGGACCGCGTCACCGAGTCGTCGGGGAAAACGAGAGGCGGTGGATTATGTTTTTATATCAATGAAGGCTGGTGTGCAGACGTTACGGTTTTAAATAAGATGTGCTGCCCAAACTTGGAAGCTATCTTTATTAACTGTAAGCCTTTTTATTCGCCGCGGGAGTTTTCCTCGTTTATTCTGGTGAGTGTGTACATTCCTCCTGACGCGCGTGCAAGCGCGGCGCTAGAACTGTTGGCCGATCAGATCACACACACAGAGCAACGTTACCCGGACTCTTTCATTATCGTGCTCGGTGATTTTAATAAAGCTCATCTCACCCGCGAACTGCCTAAATATAGACAACACATCACATGCCCCACCAGAGACAGCAATATACTGGACCATTGCTACACTGTTTTAAAGGATGCATACCACTCTGTCCCCCGTGCAGCGCTGGGACTCTCCGATCACTGTTTAGTTCATCTTCTACCAGCCTACAGGCAGAAACTTAAATCTGCTAAGCCTGTAGTAAAAACTGTAAAGAGATGGACTGTTGAAGCAGAGTGGGATTTACAAGCCTGCTTCGAACTTACTGATTGGAGTGTTTTTGAGGCTGCAGCTACTGATCTGGATGAGCTCACTGACACTGTGACATCCTACATCAGTTTCTGTGAGGACATGTGTGTACCCACCAGGACTTATTTGACATTTAACAATGACAAACCTTGGTTCAGTGCAAAACTCAAACAGCTTCGCCAGGCCAAAGAGGACGCCCACAGGAGTGGGGACAAAGCCTTGTACAAACAGGCCAAATACACACTGAATAGGGAAATAAGAGTGGCAAAGTTAAACTACTCGGGAAAGCTAAAAAAACAGCTTTCAAGAAGTGACTCTAAATCAGTGTGGAATGGCCTGAAAGCCATCACCAGCTACAAGAGCCCGTCCCCCAGCCCTGAGGCCAATCAACAACTGGCTGATGACCTGAATGAGTTTTACTGCAGGTTTGAAAAACAAAAGACTGGTCTGACACCCTGTACCCCCCCCAACTGTCCCACAGCACAGCCATCAACACCCTGCCCCTCCATCCCCCCTACTGTTTCTCAACCTGCCCTTAAGATCTGTGAAGGTGATGTTTGCAAAGTCTTCAGGAAGCAGAAGATAAGGAAAGCCAAAGGCCCAGACGGTGTCTCTCCAGCCTGCCTTAAAGCCTGTGCTGTCCAGCTATCATCTATCTTCACATTGATCTTCAACAGATCTCTGGAGCTGTGTATAGTCCCATCCTGCTTTAAATGTTCCACCATCATCCCTGTACCCAAGAAACCAAAAACCACAGGACTTAATGACTACAGACCTGTTGCTTTAACATCTGTGGTCATGAAGTCATTTGAGAGACTGGTGTTGGCCTACTTGAAGGACATTACTGGACCCTTGCTGGACCCCCTGCAGTTTGCTTACCGAGCAAACAGGTCTGTGGATGATGCAGTCAATATGGGATTGCACTACATCCTTCAACATCTGGACAAACCAGGGACCTATGCAAGGATCTTGTTTGTGGACTTCAGCTCTGCTTTCAACACCATCATTCCAGATATCCTTCAGAATAAACTGTCACAGCTCTCTGTACCCACCTCCATTTGTCAGTGGATCACCAGCTTCCTGACAGACAGACAGCAGCTAGTGAGGCTGGGAAAACTCACATCCGGCACCCGCACCATCAACACTGGAGCTCCCCAGGGTTGTGTTCTCTCCCCACTGCTCTTCTCCCTCTATACAAATGACTGCACCTCTAAAGACCCCTCTGTCAAACTTCTGAAGTTTGCAGATGACACCACTGTCATCGGTCTCATCCGGGATGGCGATGAATCTGCTTATAGACAGGAGGTTGAGCAGCTGTCTCTCTGGTGCAGTCGCAACAATCTGGAGCTCAACACGCTCAAAACTGTAGAGATGACAGTGGACTTCCGGAGAAAGCCCCCTGCGCTCACCCCTCTCACCATTATGAATAGCACTGTGGCTCTAGTGGACTCATTCAAGTTCCTAGGAACTAACATCTCCCAGGACCTGAAGTGGGACATTCACATTGACTCAATTGTGAAAAAAGCCCAGCAGAGGTTGTACTTTCTTCGTCAACTGAAAAAGTTCAATCTACCACAGGCACTGATGACACAGTTTTACTCCGCTGTCATTGAGTCAGTTCTGTGCTCTTCTATAACTGTCTGGTTTGGGGCAGCCAGTAAATCAGATATAAGAAGACTGCAACGGACTGTTAGGACAGCAGAGAGAATCATTGGTGTGCACCTGCCCAACCTTCAGGACTTATACATCTCCAGAGTGAAGAAACGGGCAGGAAACATCATCCAAGACCCTTCTCACCCCGGACACAACCTGTTTGCACTTCTCCCCTCAGGCAGACGCTACAGATCCCTGAGCACTAAAACATCTAGACATAAAAATAGCTTTTTCCCCAATGCCATCTCCAGTTTAATCAGATAAACATGAACATTACCTGGGTTCTACAATTCATTTCTGTATTTCTTTCTCCATTTCTAATTATTGTCTCTTTCTGTAGTATTATTATGTAAATACTCATGCACATCTCTTATTTATATAGCTGTATATAGAGAAAATAATGCACAAATCTGTACATAAATCATCTGTTCCAGATTCATACATTATTATTTTGTTTTAAGTTTTTTTTATTTTATTTAAATGTTGTATGTATGTATGTATGTATGTATGTATGTATGTATGTACCAGGAGCACCTTAAAAAACCACAACAAATTCCTCGTGTGTTTGCGCACACTTGGCGAATAAAGCTAATTCTGATTCTGATTCTGATTCTGATCTTCTATCTATCGTTCTATCATTTAATTCTATCTATCTATCTATCTATCTATCTATCTATCTATCTATCTATCTATCGTTTGTTCATTCTGTCGTTTATTCTATCATTTGTTCTATCCATCTGTCCATCTTCTATCTATTTATCCATCGTTCGTTTGTTTGTTCTGTTCATTCTCTTCATTCTATTATTTGTTCTATCTATCTGTCCATCTTCTATCATTGTCATTTCTATCTATCTATCTATCTATCTATCTATCTATCGTTTGTTCTTTATTCTATCTGTTTGTTTGTTCTGTTCGTTCTTTTATTTGTTCTATCCATCTGTCCATCTTCTATCGTTGCATTTAATTATATTGTTCTATCTTTCCTTCTACTCTGTCTATCTATCTATCTATCTATCTATCTATCTATCTATCTATCTATCTATCTATCTATCGTTCGTTTGTTCATTCTGTTATTTGTTCTATCCATCTCTCCATCTTCTATCTATCGTTGCCATTTCATTCTATTGTTCTATCCTTCCTTCTACTCTATCTATCATTCGTTTGTTCGTTCGTTTGTTCGTTCTGTCGTTCATTCTATCATTTGTTCTATCCATCTGTCCATCTTCTGTCTATCGTTCTATCATTTCATGTGTTTAAGCCCATATTCATATAGGTATATATAACTGTAATATATGACAAATATGCAAATATTTGGCCAACAGCTAAAATAATAAAAATTGTGTCAGTGTCCAAATATATATGGACCTGACTCTATCTGTCTATCTATCTATTGTTCATTTGTTTGTTTGATCATTCTATCTATTATTCTATCTTTCCAGAGCAGCAATGACCTAGCAGTCATCCAGAACACCATAGTAACTGCCTAGCAGCATCCTGGCAAATCATTCAGAACCAAAACACCGTAGCAGCCAGACAGAAATCCCTAGCAACACCACTCTGAACATCTTTGAAACTGCATCCAGCATATATAATCAATCAGTCAATCAATCTGTATTATTGTTCTGTCTAAACTTTCAAATGGATTTTGTAAAACTTTTTAGTGGACATTTTCAGACAAGCTTTATCAAGTTGACAGCAAAGTCCAGACAAACCTATAACTCTTCTAGTTAATAATAAGCAATTCTTCCAAGTCTTTTATATGGAGCAATACTGTAAAGGAGACATCAGCACTATCAACATATCTGTACACTATTATGCCCTACAACAGGTATCAAGTAGTTAAAAAATATTTGTTTGAACAGTAGAGTTAAGAGAATGAAACGGCTCTGGACTTACAGTACAGCTGCTCAGCGGGTCCTTCATCTTCACACTGGTCGTACTTTAACACTGCAGTTCAAACTTTGACCCTGCCTAGTCTTGAAGAATGTATGCGGAAATCACCTGTGTGCCTGTGCAAGATTACTTCATCATTAACTCTCCATAAAACCAGAGGAGTGGCGGAATACAACTTCAGTCTTTGCTATAGATATTAGTGTTGCACTTTGCATGAAGTTGATGTCACCTGGTTTGATGTGTGTCCTGATATTGCCAGCAGACAGTATTATAAACAATCATGCAAAAGTCTATTTTTCTACATTTCATAATAATAGTTAAATCAATAAAATACGAAATAATAAAAATCAAAGTTGCAGGTGGTTTTCGCACTGTTGCCACTGAAGAATAATTTTGGCTTCCTTTTGGTTTTCAAAGGAATAACTCACCCAAAAATGAAAATTTGCTGAAAATGTATTCACTCTCAGCTCGTACAAAATGTAGGTGAGTTTAGAAATGTAGCATTAAATCACTTACTTAGCAATGGATCCTCTGAAGTAAATGGGTGCCGTCAGAATGAGAGTCCAAACAGCTGATAAAAACATCACAATAATCCACAAGTTATACACACCACAGTCCATCAAATTAACATCTCATGAAATGTAAAAGCTGCGTGAGTATGTTCATTTTTTGGTTAACTATTGGTTTAAAAGAATTTTATTTCTGTACATAGTGTGAAGACAATTTTTATAATCTAAAGAACCTTTTGTGTCGATAAAAACCCTTATATTTAAGAGGGTGGTAAATGATATAGAGACCAAAATGTCCATTATTTTTTACATTTTAAATTGCAATTATTTACATTCATATATTTTGAGCTCTGTAGGTTCCAGCTCTGGACATTTATTTATTTATTCATTATGTATGTATGTATATATGTATGTATTTATTTATTTTTCCTCGTCTTTGTCAACATTTTGTAAAGAAACTCATTCATTACACAATTTATATTTATTACAATTTATCACATTTTTAAGAATAGTTTACTGATTGGTCAAATTGCAGCAATGGTTGATTTGATGGGTGAAATATCTGAATTTATAGTAATCATTTTTTTTTTTACTAGGGTATACATTTATGCTGTAAGCCAGAAAGATAGGCTTTATTGATATTTGTTGTTGTTATATTGTATATTTCTTTTTCTTGTTCGTATTTGTTTAGTGTAATACTGCTTTGACAAAATTGTAGATATGCAAATTAACTAATAATAAAGTACTTTCAAATTAATTGAAACTGAGAGAGAGGTTAAAGTGCAGAAAATTGAAGTCAACACAAACAAATAATTTGGTTAATATTGCTAGCTGTTTGCTCTGTGTGTGTGATGAAAATGAGAAAAACGGAAAAATGTATCGGACCAATCAGACCGAGCACCACAACACTCTTGTAGCCAATCAGCAATAAGGGCGCGTTGACGTTTAGGATGGGGAACGGAGACAGTGAACAAGCGGGAGATTTGTAGAAACACGGTAGAAACACCGTAGAAAGAGAGACGTTATCAAAGAGGAAATGTCAGAGGACTATTACCGGTAAAATAAGGGTTAAGATCAGGCAAGACCACGACCCGCGTTAACAGCCTACTGGAAGAGCTTTCCAGCGCTGAAGAGACGTTAGAGAGCGGACGCAGAAGTCGCAAACGGACGCTGAAGTTGCTTTGTTACTGCTCTACACGTGAGTAACGTTTGTTTTGCTATGTTTCACCCAACCAAGATATACTGTTGTACTATTAGGTGTAGTAACGGGACAGTTTTCAGTGTCATTGTTTGTCTGGAGCTGGTGTGCTGGTGACTAACGTTACCAACAAACTATTGTGGTTCAGCTTTTTGTGATTGCAATAATCAATTAATCTTTTCACATTTGTAATGGATTTGTTACTTTATCTATCGTGTTATATCGGGAGCTCGAAGCTGATCATAAAAACTAACGTTACAGTTTGTGTTGCATTTGCGTTTAGATAGGGAGTCGAGTTCAAAAGAGTCATTCCTCGACTCTGAATAGCCGCAGTGTTGGGATTGACTCTAGCACAGGCATCGAATCTTGTTGTCGATTAAAGGAGTTGTTCACTTGCAGAACAAAAAGTTACGGATATTTTACTCGCCGCCCCATGATATCCAAGATGTTCATGTCATCCTTTCTTCATTCGTAAAGAAATTATGTTTCTTGAGGAAAATAGGCTTATATAGTGAGTGTGAGTTTGAATTTCCAAAATGCAGTTTAAATGCAGCTTTAAAGGGCTCTAAATGGTCCCAGCCAAAGAATAAGGGTCTTATCTAGCAAAACGATTGGTTATTTTCTAAAAAAAGGTTGAAAAACTCCCATCATATTTTCTGCTCCAACTTCAAAATCATCCTACATCACTGCAGAAGTACCCACCCAGTGAACGTGCAAAGAAAGTCAAATGTCTTTTACAAAAAAGGTAAAACAGTGATGGAGGATGATTTTGAAGTTGGAGGAGAAAATGAGATGGGAGTTTTTCGACATACCCTAACTGTATTGACCCGGATTACACAGAGTACGTATGCGCATAGCAGAGCTAGACAAGATTTTGAATTATAAGTTTTTATTTATGTATTTATTTATTTATTTATTTTTTTAAGAAAATAACCAAGCGTTTCGCAGGATAAGACCCTTATTCTTCAGCTCGGATCGTTTAGAGCCCTCTGAAGCTGCATTTAAACTGCATTTTGGAAGTTCAAACTCACGGGCACCATAGAAGTCCACTATATGGAGAAAAATCCTGAGATGTTTTTTTTTTGAAGAAACATAATTTCTTTGAACTTCTCCTTTAAGTTGGTGTATCAGAAATCGCTCACTAATCCCTATATAGTGCTAATGCTGTTTCTCATAACTTTTCCTTTTTAAAAGTACATGTATTGACAACAACTGGGAAACATGTTGATACTCATCATTTCAAGGAAATATCAACACTGGACTGTTTGTTGGGGAAAAATAGCCTACATTTAGTGTGTAATAGAACGACTGCAGTCTTAAAACTATTATAGAGGGTTCGAATGATTTGGTCAGTTACTCGGATGCACAACCATATTGACAATACTCAGATGTAAACAACAGCATGGATTGCACGATTAATGTACTACAGAATATGTTGTTCTGCTCATTTATGCTGTGTGAACCATGGAAAAAATGTGTGGAAGTTGCTAAATCTTACAGAGAAGGACTTTGTGTGCAGTAAAGGGTGCAATGTTTTGACAAACTAAAGTTGATAAGTTGAAAAAATACATATGAGCTGTATTAATTAAGATATTAGCCTAATATTTCACCTACCTGAGCGGAAATGATAAAAACAAACACAAATTTTGTCAAGATTCTTGCTATGGAAATCCTGGTTCAGTTTGGCCAACCACAAATACCTTTTGTTCCTCAGAACAGTTTTTTTTTTGCACTCTTCTCCTTGATTTGTTATAACTTTTGACAGTCTATGTAGTACTCCAAATGTTTTTCCCAGTCCGACCAATTAGTACAGCCCAAAGCATTTTCAGCAGCAATATTCAGCAAAATATGCAAGTTTCATTGGGTTCTGCGCCACCAATATGGCCAATTGATGATGTTGTAAAAACTCTCTGTTGCTGACCCTGTAAGTAAGTGGAGGAGGAGTCGATTCTGAAATCAATTCGACTCTGAAAAAGCCATAATCGAACACCCGTACATTAGCATGTTTGCCGAGCAATGAAGGGAGGAGTGTGTCTTCAAATCTCACTCAATTTATTTCTCTCTGTCTTTCTAATATAATCTTTCCTCCTGCTGATCTTCTGTCTGTTGTTTTTAGTTCTAGTAAGTTTTCGTTATTAGTCTGGAGCTCTTTAGAGGAGCTGTATCCCCACAACACCTTTAAGAAAAACAATTTCTTATTAGTTATCATCTTTTCACTTTATTTTCCCCCTTTCAACCTGCTGAAAAGATGAATGCAAGCTGCAACAGTGCCATATTAAAGAAAACTGCTTCAAATAACATAAAATAACAATATCCCTCACATCTATTCTTTAATTAGATAATTAGAGAGGCAGACACAGCCCAAACAACAAAATAAGCCAGAAGGATTTTGGTCTGTTGTGTTTATTTAAAATACATGGCAACATAATTCATTAGTACCGCTGATAATCAGTTTTCCAGCAAAGGCAGAGAATACAGTTGTCTTTTTTTCTTTTTTAATTCTTCACCTTTTTGACATCAAATGTAAACCACATAACACAGCAACCTGTCTGCAGTGCAAATAAGACGACGGCTAATTAGCTGTAGCGCTTCTCCAGCTCAAAACAGACAGCAGCAGCGACCCTTCCAACACTGAAAGAAACAGCAAAACACTCGAATCAAAAGCTTTAAATAAAGCTCGGCTGAATGATGATCAAATGCACGAGGAGAACCAGAATCTTTTATTCTAAACTCAAAAAAGATAATTAAAAAAACAGACAACATAACAATAACAAAAAAGACCAGTGTTTGGTGCCACTTATTCATCAAAGTGCATGTATGTATGTTCATTCAAACAGTGTGATGGTTTGATATATTTCGCAATCTCATATGTACGTTGTTTCTGAAGTGCGACCATAATTTTAAAGCCAAACCTATTTGGAAATATGATTGGGATTCATTGAGAAATAATTATCAAACAATCACAGGACATTAGATTCTTTATATTTGCTGAATTGATGGTATTAATCAGTAATGATTTGAATAATAGCCTAAAGTGAAATCACACTGGAATACTTTCCTGGAAAAAAACACTTTCCACAGGTGCAAATTTCCTACTAAAACACTTTCCTTAAACGAAGCAGAATCCAATGTTTTTTTTCAAAGACAGGCAAGATTTCTCAGTAAAATACACAATAGTTGTCCCTTTTCTTTCCAGCACCTGAAACACTGATACAGCTTCCCGTTATCACTGTACACTATTGTTCCACACAAGTTTGGAGTTGGCAAGATTTTTATTTTGAAAAAAAATTAATACTGTTATTCAGCAAGGATGCATTAAATTGATCAAAAGTAACAAAGACATTTATAATGTTACAAAAGATTTCTATTTGAAATAAATGCTGTTCTTTTTCACTTACAACTGTATCATGGTTTCCGCAAAAGTATGAAGCAGCACAACTGTTTTCAACACTGATAATACTAAGAAATGCTTATTGAGCAGCAAATCAGCATATTATAATGATTTCTGAAGGATCATGTGACACTGAACACTGGAGTAATGATGCTGAAAATTCAGCTTTGCATCACAGAAATAAATTACATTTTAAAACGTATTCAAATAGAAAGCAGCTATTTTAAATTGTAATAATATTTCACAATATTACAGTTTTTACTGTATTTTTGATCAATAAATGCAGCCTTGTTGAGCAGAACAAGGAAGTTTTCTTTCAAAAACTGAATAAATATCTTACCAACCCCAATCTTTAAACGATAGTGCACTTGTGAAAATATGCTTGGTGAAGAAATGCAATAAACCACTAGTTCATAGTGATTCATTTGAACAAATGATTATTTTGAGCAAACTGATTGACTGCCATTTAAAAACACTGTTACCCCTTTTCCATGAAAATGATGCTGGTGCTCATGTCAGAGCCGGTGCTCAGCTGGGGATCTGTGAATCACTTGACTTCAACTTGAGAGCTGCAATGATGTTGTACATGATTGTTACTGCATAACCTTCCTACAAATAACCAGTGCTTAAATGTAGAATCTGAAGTTGCCGTGCAAGTCGACGATTTGTTGACAATAATGCAAGTGATCTTGTCTTGATGTTATTGGTTCCTTATTTGAGCAGGTTTAAGGCCACAAACATTTTATGAAACAAATGCAATGTGAATACTTGCAGTGCAGTGTGAGTTATTTTGGCAGTAACAAATCCCAGTACGCAAACTTACGATAAACCCAGCTAACAAAAATATGTTCTAAGAATGTTTTGCTACCTTTTAAGCTACGAAAACATTATTTCCAATTTCTTATGAACATTCAAAACTATTTTTTTGTTTTAATGTTTTAAAAATGTTTTTTTCTTGGTTATACGGAAATTAACCCCTTAAGTGCCACCCCCCCCATTTTTGAACATAAATGTGAAACTTAAATTATAATTCATGAACGCTTTTGAATACAGACCTAAAGTTGGTCTCTTTTTAAAGGAGACAATCAGCGGATTATTGAGATTATTAAGTGAAATCGTTAAAAAAAATTAACTATAAAATGTTGTAGAAGTTTAAATTTATTGTAAAGAAAATTTACTGTACTACAGGGTTTAAAGGGGAAAGTTCGTTTCCCTTATTCCTCAGCTGGGATCATGTAGAGCCCTTTGAAGCTGCATTGAAACTGCAATTTGGACCTTCAACCCGCTAACCCCCCATTGAAGAAACCTTAATTTCTTTTCGACTGAAGAAAGACAGACATGAACATCTTGGATGATATGGGAGTAAGTAAATTATCAGGAAATTTTAATTCTGGAAGTGAACTAATCCTTTAAGGTCCATTTTATGATTTTTGGAAACATTATGGGAATGTTACCACTGAATGTTACCACTCTAAACATTCTGAAACAATTAATAACATTTTTATTTAAATTATTTTATTTAAATTTACATTTTTTTTTAACGATTTCACTTAGTAATCTCAATAATCCGCTGATTAATAGATAACTAAAACATTACAGACAAAAAGTAAAAAATCCATAAATGAGTTATAAATGAGTTCATTAAAGACCAAATAACTTTGAACAAACATTCTATTAACATAACTTTGAAAGAACCTTGCTTGTTACCCAAAGTTATGAGAAGTTACTGAAGTCTGTACTGTACTGTACTGTATTTGACACTGACATAGTACTGTACGTACATAAGGTATATTTTGGGAAACTTCTTTTGGATGCTCATCTAATGGGTTTAAATAGAAATTTAAAAGTAACATTCCCATAAAGTGTGAAAATTGGAATGTTCCAGTTACGTTCTAACCAAGAAAAAAAATTCTAAAACATACTTTAAAAAAAATGTGAATTCTGAACATTCAGAGACTCTTTTTATAACTTATTGGGAATGTTTGCAAAACATTTATAGAACATATTTTTCTTAGCTTATAAATGCTTCTAACCACAAATATAAGGCTGTAGTTTCAACTGCACAACTTTGCGATGCTTTTTGCAAATGCTCGTTGGTAATACAGACTCAGGAACACCAAATCATTGAACAATGCTGGTAATGACGGACTTTTCGGAAACGCACCCAGAGCAGTTCTAGAATGGGCAACAGCTCCAGCACCGACATCTTGTCGTGGAAAAAGTGGAACGTATGTTTAAACATAAAAAAGCACAGAAAATGCAAATTTATTTAAGATACAAAAAATAAATAAATAGAAAATAACACTAATCCAAGAAAACTACTATTCCCATGATGCCAGAATACATGACCGCAGCAGCATGCTGACGTGATTATGAAAGAAATAACGCTGCTTTCATTCACCTGCTTCAAACCAAAGAATGAGCCGCACTGAATCTAAAAGGTGCTTCGATAACGAATGTCGCAGGATAAACAACCACAAAAACAAAAGCGAACGAATGTAACACAAAACATCTGGGGGAAATGGTGAAAAGCGACCAACCGAAACAGAACCGCATTCACATTATTGAGAAGTTCCAGTACGGGACCGGTAATGTTCATACATGATTTGACACAACGGAGAGTGATGCAGCTGGGGCCCGTGAAACGTCTTCCACGCTGGGTGGACGGTCAGTGTTCGTCTGGGCATGGGGACGAGGACAGGTAGCCGTTGGTGCCGTGGGCGCCGTTGGTCCCGTTAGTGTGGTGTTTCTGAGAAGGAGGAAGAACCTCGTCTTCGTCAGAGCTGGACTCAATGTCACTGCGGTCATCCTTTGACACCTGGAAAGATTAGAGAGACAGTTAAAATGACCGCATTTACTATATCTAGCACTATATTTTGACAATTAGAAGTGACTGTTTGCTTTCTAACCACCCATGTTTGATGTTTTTTAACATTTTAAATATTCAAGGTTAAGATTTGTTAATGTTTTTGAAAGAAGTCTCTTATGCTCGCCAAGGCTGCACTTATTTTAATCAAAAATCCAGTAAGAACAGTAATATTGTGAAATATTATTACAATTTAAAATAACTATATTCTATTGGAATATATTTTAAATTTAAATTTTACATTTATTTCTGTGATGCAAAGCTGCATTTCTTCAGAAATCATTCTACTATGCTGATTTGCTAAAAAAAAAAAGCTCAAAAGAACAGCTTTTTTTAAAAATAGAAATCTTTTGTAACATTGTAATGTCTTTACTGACACTTTTAACAAAATTGAATGCATGCTTGCTGAATAAAATTTCCTTAAAAAAAAAAATCTGTCCCCAAACTTTTGAATAAGGTGTATTTGTGATTAAATTCCCTTTTTCAGTTGCTTACTTACATGTAAAGGATTCCACTTTCCTGCCTTCGATGGCAGCAATTAAGACAAAAAGAGAGAAAAAGCACATAAATGGAGGAATACAGCATAAGGATCGGGTTAAAATAGATAGTGAACCCAGTTTGATAGCAATTAATCAAGCAATCATGTAATAATCTGAGTTTTATATCAACATGAAACAGTGCTGCTGACAACATAAAAAAAAAGTAGGCTGGGAATTTGATCACTGGACCATGAGTGTCTGCCTCATTTAAAAGCTGAGGTAATTTATTTAAAATCTTATTCATCTCCTATTAAAATGCTCAATTGCTCACATACACACACAACTTAATGTTTGTTTGGTTTGTTTTTACGAAACACCATATGGAGAGACATTATGTGTATGACGCACATGTGTGTACATAAGCAATATTGCAAGTTTTATTTGCAGCTATAAATATTAATATGCATCTTGCTGCCTTAGCTTGGTAACATCTGTTTATTATAAAGCAATTTACTGTATTTTAAGAGAATGTGTTTTTTGCAATAACATACACTAAATGAATCATTCACAATAAGACAAGAACTGCAAGTAAAAATAGTTAAAGTAAAAATAGAGTCAACTGATTTCATGCTGACTTCGAAAGCTACGTAATCAGCAAAAAATCCAACTCCCTCAGACTACATGTTAACTGGTTACACCCGTCATGAATGCACCAATAGCACTATTTAGACAGTAATTGTTTCTCATGGGGAGGTAATGTCATTTCAACATTAACAAGGGCTAGATGGTGAGTTTTTGCTGTTCGAATCCAGAATGTTGGTAGTTTCCTCCCACCACCCATGTAAAAATTCCTGTCTGAATCACCTGGTTTTTGACAAGCATAGAGGTTGTGTGGTAATTTAATTGCCATCTGAATCCACATCTTTTGTAAATCCTTACTAACTGCTGTGCTTTGAGGTAACGTGCATGTATTTTATTTTAAATGAGGACACTTTTCTATTATCATCATTATTACTGAAATGCTGGAAACTGTTTAGAAGAAGAATATGTCACTACAGGAAATGGGAACTCTTGAGAAGAAAAAGAAAAAAAGACAACAAAATCACTAGTTTTGAACTGGGCTTTTTTTTTTAAGGCAGCAATGGGTATACAATAAAACAAAAAATAATAAAATACAATAACATTTAAATATACACTACTTGTCAAAAGTTTTTGAACAGCAAAGTCTCTTCTGCTCACCAAGCTTGCATTTATTTGATCCAAAATACAGCAAAAGCAGTAATATTGTGAAATATTTTTACTATTTAAAATAGTAAAACATTATACTATTAAAATGCTTGGAGTATATATATATATATATATATATATATATATATATATATATATATATATATATATATATATATATATATATATATATATAATTTTTTGTGGAAGAAATTATAGAAATTAATACTTTTATTTAGCATGGATGCTATAAATTGAGCAAAAGTGATGGTAAAGACATTGTTAATGTTACAAAAGATTTCTATTTCAGATAAATGCTGTTCTTCTGAACTTTCTATTCATCAAAGAAACAAAGAAATTCAACGTAATAATAATAATAAATGTTTGTTGAGCAGCAAATCAAGTATTTCTGAAGGATCATGTGACTGGAGTAATGATGCTAAAAATTCAGC
This sequence comes from Cirrhinus mrigala, assembly GCA_036247105.1. Taxonomy (NCBI): domain Eukaryota; kingdom Metazoa; phylum Chordata; class Actinopteri; order Cypriniformes; family Cyprinidae; genus Cirrhinus; species Cirrhinus mrigala. The sequence continues at coordinate 31,221,677 of CM070015.1, forward strand.
ATTGAAATCACAGGAATAAATTGCATTTTAAAATATATTAAAATAGAAAACAATTATGTTAAATAGTAAAAATATTTCAAAATTTTACTGCTTTTACTATACTTTGGATCAAATAAATGCAGGCTTGGTGAGCAGAAGAGACTTCTTTAAAAAACATTAAAAATCTTACTGTCCAAAAACTTTTGACTGGTAGTGTATGTATTTATATAAATTTGGCCTTGCATGACTAATCATGTTACTAGTGGGCCAAACAAGTCAAATATATTGCCTTATGTAAATAAGAGGCTGCATCCATAATTTTGTGATAAAATGCAAGACAAAACAATTTAAAAAGTTTTATTAGGGGATGTTTACATGACACAATTGAAAAACTGTATTCATTTTGGCCATTCATTTACATGACAACAGCATTTTGGGGGCCTGAAAATGCAAAAAATGGCAACAAAGTTTTCAGAGTGCAAGTTTTTGAAAACAACACCGTTGTTTTCCCCGTGAGAAACAATTGCTGTCTGAATAACATGTCAAAGACGGTCATGTGACAATAGCTGTGCTAAATGAATGGCACAAGATTTTGTATTAGAGTCCTTAGCAATGAGTGTGATGGAGGATATGGTGAGGTGTGTTTTTCTGAATTCTCACCTTTCCTCTGGAAATGGCCCTGCAGGCGATGCGCACTATGAGGTACGACCAGAAGGTGTGCAGGGCCTGCAGCAGGACGAGCAGGACGTTAAACACCCACCACGACGGGTACGGCCCAACAATTTCCCAGCTCTCAAACACAGTGGTGTTTAAAATCCTGCAAACACACAGTTCATTACAACAATATAGGAGATTTCATTGGGACAAGTATATTTAACAAATATGCCTTCAAACCCCTCATGTGAGATCAGTGTTATGATAAAAATAAACCTTGGCATTGTCTTTGCTGCATGTCACCGGTCACTGTACTAGTAGACATTACTAGTTCTGGTTGCCCTAGTAACAGATATATGAATGTCAGTACAGCTAATTTCTTGTTCCGCCTCATTCCTCGCCACTTAATGTTTTTTTTACAAAAAGGTTGTATATAAAACTGCACCAATGCATAATGTATCTTCACGTTGTTCAGTCTGCAAACATGCACTAGGTGTGTATTTATCTAAATGGAGACATCACAGACTAATGTTTTTATATACAGTGCATCTAATTATAAAAAATTTAGACTTTTTATAATAAATAAATTGTATTTATATAGTTTTTCCACAAATGTGTTCCCAAAAGGAGGTTTTGTTGGATTTAGCTTACCTATGGAGCGGTGTTTCAATGAACTAAAACCTAAACTATTTAAATTTGTTTTGGTTAACTGAAATAAAGCTGAAATAAAATATAAATATGTGACCCTGGACCACAAAATAAGGGTCAATTTTTCAGAATTGAGATTTATCAGATTTTTCATCTGAAATCATCTATATTTATCCGAATAAATAAGCTTTCTGTTGATGTATGATTTGTTACAATAGGACAATATTTGGCAGAGATACAACTATTTGAATATATGAAATCTGAGGGTGCAAAAAATTTAGTTATTAATAATGTTTTGATATTTTTACAGTAGGAATTTTATAAAATATCTTCATGGAACATGATCTTTAAGTGATATCCTAATGATTTTTGGCATAAAAGAAAAATCAATAATTTTGACCCATACAATGTATTTTTGGCTATTGCTACAAATATACCCCAGCGACTTAAGACTGGTTTTGTGGTCCAGGGTCACATATTAGATGAAAAAGGGAAAAAAAAAAAAAAAGTAAAATTAGAAATGTTGAAAAAGTTTTAAAATGGCCTATTAGAAATTACTAAAACTAAAAAATTAAAAGTAAACCAAAGCTAAATAGAAATATTAAATCTAATAAATCTAATGTGCAATGTGCAAAATTACTACAACTTAAATTTCAAATTGAATTTTACTTTGACATATAAAATTAAATTGAAAACTGAAATTATAAAAATAAAAACAAATTCAGAATAACAATAAAAACTATAATACAAGTAAATTACTATTAATAAAAAGGACAAAAGCACATTTCAGTTGTCAAAACTTAAACAGAAATTAAAGTTAACTAAAAATATATAAAAATAAAAACTAATTCAGAATATGAATAAATACTATAATATCAATAAATTGCTATGAATGAAAATGACAAGCACATTACAAAATTACTAAAACTTAAATGAACCGAAAATATGAAAATAAAAACTAATTCAGAATTTGAATACTATAACAATAATTACTATTAATGAAACTGACAGAAAAAATGACAAAGGTACTTTACAAAGTTACCAAAACGTAAATATTTAAATGAACTGAAAATATAAAAATAGAAACTTAATTTAGAATATGAATAAATACTATAATATCAATAAATTACTATTAATAAAAAGACAAAAGCACATTTCAAAATTACTAAAAATTAAAAATTTAAACTATAATATAAAATAAAAATAAAAACTAATTCAAAGTATGAATAAATACTTTAATACTAATAAATTACTATTCATTAAAATGACAAAAGTACTTTGCAGTTACCAAAATGGAAAATATACAAATAATAAAAACTAATTTAGAATATGAATAAAGACTATCAATAAATTATTAATAAAAATGACTAAAGCACTAATTACTAAAATGACTAAAACTTAAAATTAAAACTATAATATAAAATATATAATATTAAAATAAAAATACATAATATTAATAGATTGTTGTACTTATTAATATTAATATGTACAAAATATTAATAAATACTTCACTAACATTTGCAATTGTTGCATCAAATAAAGTAAACATTTGCATAAAGTAAAACATTTCTGAAACTTTTTCTCCTGATCTCACTGAATATCTGTGATTCAAAATCTACAGCAGATCTGGAAATATGTTTTAGGACAACTAAGTGTACAAATGATGACTGTAAAACAATGAAGCAATATTTCAGATTCTACAGGACTCATGTAGATCAAATGTAAAGCAAGTGATGGCACAAGATGCACAAATCTCAACCCACAAAATGAATCAGAATTTACATAAACTATAACTGCCGCATATAAGTGAACACAGGGACTGTGACAGCAGCTCTGTCAAGGCCATTTCATAATCGTCACTAAATGACAGTAAGGACTCTCCGAGGACCAGCGACTTCAGATGGCGCCGTCACATCCATCATCGGTTCCTCGGCCGAATCGAGATTAGACCGTTTCTCTAATTCCATTAGAGTCACACAATGAAGTACTCAAAAGCCACAGCAGACACTTAGACGAGGTGAGTGAATAAAACGTCTTCCCGGCACTAAATGATTAATGAGGAAAACGAGAAGAAAAAGCACAGATGACTCATTCTGAAGAATAGAATCAAGTCGAATGAATAATGGATCAGTAAAAGCCACAGAAGTGAAAGTTCAAGAAGCGCGAGCCGTTACACCTGCTGTTAACATCAGACGCGGGTGGTTGGCACTAAAACGCAGGTGTAAACGGGGTCTAAAACGTTACGTGATCGGATCAAACTGCATTCAGATAGTCAGAAGTGTAAATGCATCAGCAGGAAGACTGGATGTGGAAGATTGCACATTAAAGCCTTATGGCTGTAATAAAACAGTGTATTTTAATGTTTTTATTACAGAAATACAGAAATGTTTTACTTTATTGCAATGGAGCTCACATGCAACCATCTCCTGTTTATATGATGCTGTATGTCTATGACCATGTAAAGAAAAAATATAAAAAAAAATGATGCATGAAAAAACAAGTCTCAACTGTGTGTTTGTATTCATACTTGGATATACTTTTAGTAACAATACGTCTCCACTGTAGTGTCATTTTATTAGTAGTATTTGTATACTATTATAGTATTTACAGAATAGCATTTAATAATAATTAATTAATTTGAGAGTATTTATTAATATTTTTAATTGGCTTTTATTGTTATATTTTTGGTTTATATTTATTTTGAAATTTTTTTTTTTTTTTGTAATTTTTTTTGTAATTGTAATTTTTTTTTTTGTAATTTTATTAGTGTAGTTTTTTTTTAAACTTGAAATAAAATAAATGTTAAATTAAAATAAAATGAAATATCAAAAGCTTTATTTCAGCTAGTTGCCAAGGCAGAATTTCTCATTTTAGTTTTCCTTATTGTACTAAAATAACTAAAACTGACATAAAAATTACGGAAACTACATAAATTACTAAAAAAGAACTACAAAAAAAAATTACAAAAGCACAAAAGTTATATATATATATATATATACAAACATTTCTAAAACTGACATAAAATTACTGAAACTACATAAGCATATAAAAAAAAGAACTACAAAAAAATAACAAAAACACAACAAAATAACTAAAACTTTAACTAAAATGGAAATGTAACATAAAAATAAAAACTGATTACTAATATATATATTCTCAATAATACCAATGGTTAAATAAATTAAACAATACTTATTTTATATTGGCTTTATTTCAATAAAGAAAACAACTTTAACAATTTTAAACTATTTATAATAGTCAATATAATATAATAATATTTTAAAATGATATAAAATAATACATTTAAATATTAAAAACGTTATTACAGCTATTTATGTTAGTTAAAAAAAAAAACATTAGCATTAATAAAATGAAATATCAAAAACTTTATTTCAGCTAGTTGCCAAGGCAAATTTCCTAAAACTGACATAAAAATTACTGAAACTACATAAGCATATTAAAAAAGAACTACAAAAAAACTACAAGCACACAACAAAATGACTAAAACTTTACTAAAATGGAAATGTAAAATAAAAATGAACACTGATTCAAAATATAAAAACTGTGATTAGTATTTCAATAATGCTAATGGTTAAATTAGTTAAATAATGCTAAAGTTTAATATTAATATCTTATTTATTCTATATCAGCTTTATTTCAGTTTTAGTAAACGATAACTAATAGTTAATATAATATAATAATTATAATGTAATACAGTAATTATTTCTTGTGGTAGCATTGCCTCAAGTGCGTAACTCCATTTCAGCTAAAACCTGTTTGGTATTTGAGCTATAAAACTGTCTAAATGGTCCAATGAAATCAAGTTAAAAATAGTGGTTTTATTAAAGCACAACGGTATTTCTTTCAGTGATTAAATGCCTATTATAGCTGTAAAGAGCACGAGGCCATCTGTTTTCTCTCATTCTGAACTCGTCCACATCTCCACACTACCGCTGTAGCCATAGTAACTATTACTTGGCAACAACACTGACTGAAGGTGTCAAAACCTGAAATGAAAATGCTGGAAAAGATGATAAAATAGCAGATTTGAGATATACAGATGAGAACGAGAGGTTCAGAGGTGTTCAGACGCCAGCGTGAACATTATTAACGGCACATCATCGGTTGCTGACAGGGACTGTCTTACCATACAGGATACACTCCCAGCCTGGAACTGATGAACACCAGTGCAAACATGACGAACAGGACGTTGCAGAGTCTCTGGCATTTGGCGTAGTTGGCCATTTTAGCAGCCTGCGAACGCAAATTTGCCGCATGATTAATGTCAACATGACAGGCATCTAAAGCACGTAAATAGCACGTCTTGCATCTTGATTCATAATCATTCTTGGACCATAAAAAACAAACAAAAAAAAAAAAAAAACATAAGTCGTCATGTGTATAAATAACAAATTCAGTACATGCACACACACACACACACATATATATAAACATATATAAATCAGTTATTATTTATGTAAAATTTCCATTTTAGTTAAAGTTTTAGTTATTTTGTTGTGTTTTTGTAATTTTTTTTGTAGTTCTTTTTTAATATGCTTATGTAGTTTCAGTAATTTTATGTTAGTTTTAGAAATTTTTGCCTTGGCAACTAGCTCTAAAAAAGTTTTTGATATTTCATTTTATTTCATTTAATGTTTATTTAACAATTTATATTATATTATATTATAAACTATTAGTTATTAAATACATAAAGTCATCATATGTATAAATAACAAATTTAGTAAATTTAAAATAAGTTTTTTTTTATTTTCATCTAATAGTCATTTTATATATATATATATATATATATATATATATATGTGTGTATGTGTGTGTGTATGTATGTATATGTATGTGCAATATATATATAATATATATGACTATTTATTTCATTACATTACAACATTACACCAACCTTTTTTTTCCATTTTATTTTAAATTGTACTTATTTATTATTATTATTATAGAATATTACATTCCTGTTAGATTATTCATTCACAAATGTATAATTTATACTAATTATTATTTTTAATTAGATTTATTATTTATATATTTTTATTAAATATATTTAATATTATATTCAATTAAATTTATTTATTATTATGTGGACTTAACTTTTGTTCTGTTTTTTTTTTTTTTTTTTTAAATCTGGAATATAGTGCTTGACATACTGACTGCATTTACAGTATTTTTATAGTGTTTATTTGTACTTTTTGAAGCTTGACAGCTATGATTTTCCCAGAGAAAAGAAAGTCATACAAGTTTGGAACAACATGAGAACGACTAAATAATAAATCATTTGTATTTCTGGGTGGACTATGCTTTAAAAAAATATATGTAGCTGATAGATCTGCCAGCTAACTTTCCAACATTAAAATTAGAATCTGTAACTTTAATTTGAATGAACTTCTGTTATTGTAGGTTTTAACATACTAATAATAGAACTGTCTTTTTCAGTGGTTTTGATGGCTGTAACAGGAAGTCACCTCCAGCAGGACATCGGCAGCATCGTGCAGGCACATGACCAGCGTTCCCACCCGAGCCATGTTATTCACATATGAGAAGGTGATCAGAGAGATGGTGGCCACATGATGCAGAAACATCAGAAGGAAGTCCTGCAGGAAGTCACACGGCAAGTGTAAATGTTTTATGTACTTAAAACCAACAAGACAAATACAGTACATGTCTTATCACATGCATTAAAGATTAAACTTATATTAGTTTCTCTTCTAAAATCACAATATCTCAATTAAATGAACTTAAGTGTGAATTTTAAATCATTTAAATCATTCAAATCATAATTAATTAACAAAAATACCAAATGGTATAAATTTCAGCTTCAAATCAGGGTTATAACTGTTAACTAAAAGTAAAATATGTTTACTTTACATTTACATTTAAACTAATAAATGTAAATGTAAATTAATAAAAAACACACACAAATCAATATCTGAAATAAAATAAATGTGAATTGAAAATATAAAAGAGAAATACAAGGCATAAAATATAAAAAATAAACTTTAATTTTACTTCAAACTGTTTTCAAGACATAATTTTAATTTCAGTTTTTTTTAGTTTACCTTGAAGTATTGAAAACCCCCCAGAAAATTTAAATAAAAAACTTTATACTTTATACAGAACTTCTTACAGCTCTGGAAAAAAAATAAAATAAAATAAAGAGACCACTTAAAAATGTATAATTTATAGTTATGTGTTTGAGTAAAACATACATTTTATTTTATTCCGTAAACTTTAAATTAAAATGTTGTCATTTAGAGCATTTTTTTTTTTTTCTTTTTTTTTTTACAATTTGTCAAAATAAAAAATGACATGTTTTCAGATGTTTATATTTATTTTCAGACAACACAATACCAATATTTTAACTTCTGAAGACTTAAGAAAAAATATTTGGTGAAATAACCACGGTTTTCAGTCACAACAAATGAAAACATTTATTTTGACCAACTGTCAAAAACTCTAAATGACAACATTTTTATTTGGTTAATTTAGTTTTCTTTATTTATTTAGATTTTTTATTTTATTATTTAAAATTTGGAAGAAATGTTATCAGATGTTAATAGAATAAAACAAATACTAACATTTTACATAAACTCATACCTAGTAAATCCAGAGAAACTGAGGATTTTCAAGTGGTCTCTTAATTTTTTCCTAAGTTGTAGACACATTTTAAAAATCAAAAACTAAAAAGGACAAAAACAGTATAACAAACTGAAATGAACTCTGATAATATAAAAGTAAAAACATATTAATATGATATATATATATATATATATATATATATATATATATATATATATATATAAATTTTTTTTTTTTTTTTAGGCACTGTTTGCAGATCTCATGTACTCTTTTTGCAAAACTCTAAACACATTCTCACTCACTAAGACACATTTGCACTGTGATGAACTTGTGCTGCAAAACCCTAAACACAAGAAAGCAAAAGTTGAGCACAGCTGCAACACGGCTGTCATTGTTTACACACAATAATTCAAAATTGTTTACACTTGTTTCTAAATATTTAAATATACAAAATATAAGCCAGTTCAAAGTGCACAGAAGGCACGGGTGCATCTGTCAGTCTGAGGGGTACAGAAGAATGTGAATATATATATATATATATATATATATATATATATATATATATACACATGCACATTGTACAGAAATATAGTAATTATTTTGCAAAACAAAAAAAAAAAAGATAAAAGATACATAAACACACTCAAAAGACTCCCTCATGAAAGTGCCAATGTAAGTCTCTTACAGTTTTTCTGTAATGCATAAACACATTTTTTTAAACCATCACTCACCTTCTCAAAAACTTAAAAAACCGTTATCCAAGTGTTCAAAATAAATTCACAGAGCCGTAAATTCACAACTAAGTTTGGTAAATATACCAAAAAAATAAAAATACACACACACACGCACACATACACACACACATATATATATGTGTGTATATGTATGTGTATATATGTATGTGTATATATCTATATATTTATACATACATCTCAATTTATATCTATCTATCTGTCTGTCAATACTCATACGCAAGTGTATGCATTTTTCCCTTTTTTTTTTTTTTTTTTTTTTGGTATATTTACCAAACTATATATACATACACATACACACACACATATATGTGACCCTGGACCACAAAACCAGTCATAAGGGAAAATTTTTCAAAACTGAGATTAATACATCATATGAAAGCTGAATAAATAAGCTTTCCATTGATGTATGGTTTGTTAGGACAATATTTGACCGAGATACAACTATTTGAATATATGGAATCTAAGGCAGCAAAAAAAAATCTAAATATTGAGAAAATTGCCTTTAAAGTTGTCCAAATGAAGTTCTTAATAATGCATATTACTAATAAAAAAAAATAAGTTTTGATATATTTACAGTAGGAATTTTACAAAATATCTTCATGGAACATGATTTACTTAATTTTTTTAACGATTTCTGGCATAAAAGAAAAATCAATAATTTTGACCCATACAATGTATTTTTGGCTATTGCTACTAATATACCCCAGTGACTTCAGGGGTATATAATCCACTAGTATTTTCACCAGCTAAAAAATGGTTTAAAGTCAGTTATTTCTATCCTTTGCTGTAGTGTGTCAGTAAAAAATATCGGTTAACATTTCCAAACATTCTGTTTGCCATTAATTGTAATAATCCAGTGAGATTTTTGTTTGCACAAGGAGTCTGACAACAGCCAGTGCTCCACACAGAGATCTGATCTGACCATCATCCAGTCTGTCTGGAATGACATGAAGAAACAGAACAAACTGAGACAGACTAAATCCAGAAGAACTGTGGCAACATCTCCAAGATGTTTCAAGTAACCTACCTGCAAAGCTACCTGAAAAACTATGCACAAGTGCACATAGGGCAAAAGCTACTTTAAACGCAAAGGATGGTCACATCAAATGCTTATTTATTTTAGTTAACAGAAGTTCATTGATAAAGAAAATCTGTTTATGACATTGTTTTTGACAGCATCCTCATTTTATGTGCCTAACTGCCTAAAAATTGTAACAGTACTGTAGCTTTGTAGGTATAGGACTCTTAAAGCATCTTGGAGATGTTGCCACAGTTCTTCTGGATTTAGTCTGTCTCCGTTTTTTCTGTTTCTTAAGACAGACTGGATTGAATGATGGAGAGATCACATCTCTGTTTGCACAAGGAGTCTGACAACAGCCTGTGCTCCATACAAAAATCTCACTGGATTATTATAATTAATGGCAAAATGAATGTTTAGAAATGTAAACTGGTATTTCCTACTGACACACTACAGCAAAAGACCAACTTTAACTGACTTTAAACCATTTTTTAGCTGATGAAAATACTAGTGGCCTAAGACTTTTGCACAGTACTATATATATATTATAGTATACACATATTTATATATATATATATATATATATATATACATACATATAAAAATGAAGAGTTCAGATGCAAAACCAGCTAAAAGCCATCTCGGTCAAAAATGAGATAATGATACTGAGTAAATGCTCCTGACACACATTATACGTCCATCAAATACTTTTACTTCAAACTCGCTAAAATACCAGCCCAATCAGAAGTACCAGTACTTACATAGAAACCTATACAAAGTAGTCAGAAAGACATGCTAATTTTAAAGAAATACGTCAGATGGATTTTGAGGCTTTTGCATCTGAACTCATTCATACATACATCATATATATATATATATATATATATATAAACAAATGTCATGTAAATGTTTACATTCTTCTGTACCCCTCAGATTGACAGATGCACCCGTGTCTTCTGTGCACTTTGAACTGGCTTATATTTTGTATGTTTAAATATTTAGAAACAAGTGCGGAGAATTTTGAATTATTGTGTGTAAACGATGACAGCCGTGTTGCAGTTGTGCTTAACTTTCGCTTTCTTGTGTTTAGGGTTTTGCATCACGAGTTCCTCATAGACCAAGCTGTGTCTTAGTGAGTGAGAATGTGTTTAAAGTTTTGCAAAAAGAGTACATGAGATCTGCAAACAGTGTCTAAACTGCATAAACTTGTTTAAGGTTTTGCAGAAAGAGTGATTTATTTGACAAATTGGTTTAGGCTATTGAGAATTTGGTTTAGAGTATGGGGTTTAGTGTTTTAGCAAATGTGAAAAACTGTATATATTAACTTGTTTATTGATGAACTGCTGCATAAAAATCAGTATCACATTTGTAATCATGCTGAGGCACTCTTCGTTTGATATTGACTAACTTTCTGTGTGTCACGGAGAGAGAATGAGACAATCAACATAAATAGCCCTTAGTCTTTCACAAAACATAGCTAGCTTAGGGACATCATGACTAACCACCATTAATATACGGTCTTAAATATGTCCAGCGTTTAACGGTTTGTGCGTCAGTAATAATGGGCCGTGGGGAAACAGTGTTCCCTGTGTAGTTACAGTAAATGGACTAAATGACGCCTTGAGGCAAATAATTAGAATCAATGATTTTTTTGTATTTGAGTTACTCGAGGAATCGTTTCAGCCCTATGACTAATAGCTACTCTAATTTCCTACTTGTTAGTCATTTGATTAATTTTCTTACTACTGTGTAAATAATCAATCTATAATTAAAAATGTTTATGTGTCTGAGCTTGATCAAAGATATTTCTGAAAGTCTTTTATAGCCTTTTATATAAATAGTGTTTTTAAAGGGATAGTTCACCCAAAAATGAAAATTCTGTCATGAATTACTAACTTTCATGTCGTTCCAAACCTGTAAGACCTTTGTTCATCTTCCAAACACAAATTAAGATATTTTTGATGAAATCTGAGAGCTTTCTGACCCCCCATAGTCAGCAAGGGTACTACATGTTCCTTATAGATATTGATAAAATCGACGAAGAACAAGGGTGAGTGATTAATGACAGAATTGTCATTTTTGGGTGAACTACCCCTTTAAATCATAATACAAGCATATTCAGGTTTTTAAGAGTCTAAAATGTCCTGCAGAACAGGAAGGACTAATTCAGGTTTGCTTATATTTTCCCATAAACACTTCCATATAGATACAGTATGTCACTGTATTACCAACTACAGGATTTGCTAATGTGTGCATGTTTAACATTCAACCAAGAAACCTTGAATCAAAATAAACAGCTTCATCCTCAAACACTGCTACCGAATGAATAATATAGATAAAGAAGGAGCCTTCAGTGTCTTCACACTCTATTCTCACTGAGGAAATCCTGTTGAAGAAAGCTGTTAAGAGGCCAGGTGTTGCATGCTCCCCTGCGGCATGATGGGATTGCACTGACTCAGCAAGTAGGTTGATGATGATGATGAAGATGAGGAAGAAGTGCAGTGGGGTGAAAAACAGAATGGAAGCATGGCAAACGAAGAGAAGGGGCACAGTGGTGCAGGCAGGAATGGGGCAGAGCACATCCTCAATGCGTGCACGGAAAAAAACTGAAAGGAGAGAGCAAAAAAAAACAAGATTTGCATTTCCTGAAGGAAACAGCAGGGCATGCAACGTAGAAAAAATATAGTGTTTGAGTGTGTGTGTGTGTGTGTGTGTGTGTGTGTGTGTGTGTGTGTATATATATATATATATATATATATATATGTGTGTGTGTGTGTGTGTGTATATATATATATATATATATATATATATATATATATATATATATATATATATATGTGTGTGTGTGTGTGTATATGTATATATATGTGTGTTTGTGTGTGTTTTTTAAATTTAATTTATTTTATTAATTTTTATTTTCTGTTTTCATTTTAGTTTTGTTGTGTTTTTGTATATATAGTTTTCTTACAGTTCTTTTTAGTATTTTTTTTTATTATTATTTTTTTTTTTAGTTTTCTTCAACCTAAACTGAACTGCAAATAGCTGCAAATAAATGCATAAAGTAAGTAAAAAAATAGCAACATTTTATATGTTATGGTGTGTGTGTATATATATATATATATATATATATATATATATATATATATATATATATAATTTTATATCAGTGAATTTTTATTTAATAATAATACTAATAATAATATTTTTTATTTTCTGTTTTCATTTTAAGTTTTTAGTTTTGTTGTGTTTTTGTATATATGCAAAAACAATATATGTCTAAATATTTTTTAGTTTTCTTACAGTTCTTTTTTGTATTTTATTTTATTTATTTTTTGTTCTTTGAACTAAATTAAAAGAAATGTAGCCTTGGCAAATAGCTGAAAAAATAAAATAAAATGAAATAAAAATAAATAAATAACATTTTATATAGCCATGCTGAAATGTTTTTTTTTTTTTGCAGTTGTGTGTGTGTGTGTGTGTGTATATATATATATATATATATATATATATATATATATATAGACCATTTCACTAGATGTAAACAACACTGGTCCAGAAGCACTTTTCTTTTTTTTTGTTTTTTATTTATTTATTTTTATTTCACATATACAAATACATCTTAAAGGTGCTAATGTAACATTTTCATCCAGTCAAATGTTATGTTGGTTGTATTTTTTGTGATGTTTGTGTAAAGTTAAAAAAAAAGAAACAGGAAGTGTATTGGGACCAGTATGTTTACATCTGATGAAATGGTCTATATATATATATATATATATATATATATATATATATATATATATATATATATATATATATATATATTCTTTTATGTTGGATTATTTATTTATTTAATTTTTTTGACCTTTTATTTTAGATTGTATTTATTTATTGTTATAGTGTATTTTTATTATTCAAGTTCAAGTTTCAAGTTTACTTTATTTATATAGCACATTTAAAACAGCCGCAAGACTGACCAAAGTGCTTTACACTTAGAACCATCGTCATAGAATTAGGAGCACACAATTACAGCCAAAGAGAGAGAAAAACAAAAACAAAACACATAAATTAGAAATATAATAGGCAAAGTAAAACCTATTATTATTGTTATTATTATGTCAGTGAATTTTTATTGTGTGCATATAATTTTATATTATATATTTGTGTGTGTGTGTATATGTGTGTATATGTGTGTATATATATATATATATATATATATATATATATATATATATATATATATATATAATATTATGTGTGTGTGTGTGTGTGTGTGTGTGTGTATGTATATTTGCGAATATGTATGTAGCAAATACATTTTTTTAAATTATGTAGTAAGGTTAAATGGTAACATTTACAATAAGGTTCATTAGTTAACTACATTAGTTAACATGAACTAAGAATGAACAATGCCAATGTGGCATTTATTAATTATAGTTAATGTTAATTTCAGCATTTACTAATGCATTATTAAAATCACAAGTTGTGTTTTTTAACATTAGGTACATGAACAATGAATGACTGTATTTTAATTTACTGTCATTAACAAAGATTAATAAATAGTGTAATAAATGTATTCTTCATCGTTCTTTCACATTAGTTATTACATTACAATAAGGTGTAATTCGTTAACATTAGTTAAAGTATTACCAGTTTAATATGTAGGATTACCCATTTCAAACAAACCCTAACCAGTGAAAAAGCTGAAAACCATGCCGACAACGAGCAGAGAAATGAGAGTGACTGAGTGCATGAGTCTGGCACTGAGGGCTTGTGAAGGAAAGAGGAGAAAGAAAATCTATAAAGCACAGACTGCAGGTGCTAACTGCGATTTCAAGGAGTCTTTGAGAGCAACCGTCCACCTGTTCAAACACACAGGCTGAGCTTCTCCTGCATTACACCACAAAACCAATACGGCTGCGACAGCGAGCGCTCGTGTCAGCTGCAGGAGAGCACTTTTACATTGAGAGGACACTGCCGTAATCAACACGGGACAATTACACAGCCCGTGGAGCTCAATGAAGCTTTTGAGAGCGCTGAGGGCAGTCTGGATTTTAGTTGTTTACATTTGCATTCATTTACATGACATTTGTTTGAGACTGACGTGGTGTCCCAAACAGGCGCAGCGTGAGAAGTTTACAGCTTCAAGTGATTTGCCTGTCCACACTGAAAGCAAAAATGATGTGCGGTATTGGGCAGTAACAGCTGAAAAGCAGATAAATGATGTTAATGTAGCTTAATGAATTATGTGAGGCAGGATTCTGGACCAATGAGATTTGACGGTGGAAGGGGCAACCCAGTGCAGCCTGAACAAACATAGTCCGTGCAAGTGACCAAATGTCTAATTAAAGCTGGTTAGGAAAATCTCAGATTTACATGGAAGCTTCATCATTCATTATTTGTCACGATTACCCTAAATGCAAATATATGACAGTTTCCCAGAATGTTCCTATGAGCAATTTATAAAGGTCTGTGTGCACAAAAAAGATTCTTGATGTGAGGTACTTAACTATTATTTTATTTATTTAAAGTTTGAGATTAGTACGATTTTTTTGTGTTTGAAATAAGTCTCATGCTTATCAAGGCTCCATTATTTAATCAAAATACACAAAAATTGAAAAGTTGGCTTGAGAAAGCCTAGCCTGAAAATTGGAAGCAGTTGTAAAAGCCTGAAGTTTGAAAGTTTAGACAGATTAGAGAGATTTTGCTAATATGTTGCTAGTTGCTAATTTTACCATGATTAGCATGTTGTGTTGTTGTGTTAAACATTAGCATGTTTAACATGTTTCTAACATGTTAGCATGTTTTAACATGTTTCTAACATGTTAGCATGTTTTAACATGAATGGCTTGTTAGCATGGTACTAGCATGATTAATATGTTAACATGTTTATAGCATGATTAGTAAGTTGTTAACATGTTTTAGCATGATTCTAGCATGAATAGCATGTTGTTAGCATGATTAACATGTTAGCAGCATGTTGCTAGTATATTGTTAGCATGTTTTTATCATGATTAGCTTGTTAGCACAATACTACTATTATTAACTAGTTAACATGATTAACATGTTACTAGCATGCTTTTAAAATGTTTTTTTTTTTTTAAATGGGATTAACATGTTGTTAACATGTTTCTAGCATGATTAGGGTGTTGTTAACGTGTTTTAGCATGATTAGCATGTTTTAACACAACATGTTGTTAACATGTTTCTAGCATGAGTAGCATGTTGCTAGCATGTTATTAGCATGTTGCTAGCATGTTATTAGCATGATTGACATGTTGCTAACATGCTGTTAGCATGTTTATAGCATGAGTAGCATGCTGTTAACATGTTTTAGCATGATTAGCATGTTTCTAACCTGAATAGCATGTTGTTACCATATTTCTAAAACAATTACCATGTTGTTAACATGTTTATAGCATGATTAGCTTGTTGCTAGCATGTTCCTATCATGATTATACTGTTGTTAGCATGTTTTAACACAGTTAACATGTTGTTAGCATTTCTAGCATGATTAGCTTGTTGTTAACGTATATTAACATGATTAGCATGTTGTTACCATGTTCGTAACATGATTAACATTTTGCTAGCATGCTGTTAGCAATACTAGCATGTTTCTAACATGATTACCATGTTGTTAGCATATTTTTAACAATTAACTTGTTAACATGTTTTTAGCATGATTAGCTTGTTGTTAATGTATTAACATGATTAGCATGTTTCTAACATGCTAACATGTTTTAACACAATTAACATCTAGCATGATTAGCTTGTTGTTAACATGTTATTGGCAAGATTAGCATGTTGCTAATGTGTTTTAGCATGATTAGCATGTTTGTAACATGATTAACATGTTAACATATTTGTACAAGATGCTGTTAGCATGTTTATAGCATGATTAGCTTGTTGCTAGTATGTTTTTAACATGATTAGCATGTTGTTAGCATGTTTATAGCATGATTAGCATGTTGTTTACCATGTTTCTAACATTATTAGCTTGTTGTTAGGATAGATATGTATACGTAGATGCCTCATTAGTGATTGTTTCTATGGGCCGCTATACGTAAACCGTCCGCCATATTGTAATGGTCAACTTAACGTTATTCAACATAGTAAACACTGAATATTCCTGCACAGCCGATAGTCTGCGAACCCATAGTATGGTGAATATATATTTAATGTATTCCTGTGATGCAAAGCTGAAATTTCAGCATTTGAAACATTTCTTGTTGTTATCAATTTTGAAAAAATTCTCTCAAAGCTACTTTATATTTTTGTGGAAACTGTCATACAGATTTTTTTTATGGATGCTCTAATGCATAGCAGATGCAAAAGAACAGCATTTATTTTGAAATGCAAATCTTTTGTAACAACATAAAAGTCTTTACTGACACTTTAGTGCAATTTTACACTTTATGCATCCTTGCGGAATTTTTTTAAAAAATAAAATAAAATAAATTTGCAACAATTTATACTACACAACTCTTATGTCCAGATAAATCAGCGTACCTACAGCATTTTCCAAGAGTTAATCTGAAAACTGCAATTTATGCACATGACAATGCATTCATAAAGAAACTCAACTGGAATCTTGCATATAAATGAACATCATGCATATTGATCATAAATATGTATTTTTTCCATAACCTTACATGAATATCAGAACACAATGAATATTAAACACTGCAAGCTTCAACTGAAATTAAGTGACAGCCGTTATTAGTGGTCATGATTTCTCATGCTTAAAAGGAAGTTCCCCCGAAACCAGAAAACCCTTCCGCCTCTGCATAGCAGAGGAAACGAGAGACCCGCACGTCGCCGCTAATAAACGCAGTACAATCCCTCTCACGAGAAACTCAAAGCGCTGCAGCAGACCAAAGCGTCGCTCACTGCCTTCCACAAAGCTATCTTTCAAGTTCAGATGTGCAGTAACTGCTGCCAGCAGCCCAATACTGATGCTCTGAAGATGAAAAACAGTTTTATCTGAGACTGTAAACTCACGCTTACGTACCTTTCTTCTGATGTCTGTGAACTGCGAGAAGAGCAGCGACAGATAGAAGGACAGCTCCAGTATGTAGTAGTAATGCAAATCCACCGTTAATGGCTATAAAAGTCAGACACAATATAGTCAACAACACAAAATCACACATACAGCAGACCTAATGAGGATTTTGAGCAGGGATTCCCAAACTTTTTTGGCAGCTGAACCCCCTCTGACCTAAAATGAAATAAGCCACATAAGGCATTTAAACTTTATTCTGTCACGTCTGGCCAAAATATAACTCCGTAATTCATAATAACGCTTCCTATTAGAGGTCGACCGATACTGGATTTTACCAATACCGATAACTAGGTTGGACCACACTGGCCGATACCGATTAATCGACCAATCGACCTACTGAACCATATTTTGTAATAAAATATAAATAAAAATATTAATATTAATTATATATTGATCATCACAGTTAGTTCATTGTTCATTAATGTTAACAAAAGCAACTAAAATTTTTAAAATATATCAGTAAATGCTGAAATTAACACACTCTAACAAGGAACAATACTTCTATTCTACAGCTTTTATCAATTTTAATGTTACAAATGGACTCTAAATGGCTAAAAATGGCCATCTTTAAATATCTACACAAAGGCCACAGTATTGAAATTGCATACATATGGTTATTGCGTACTTTCACAATTTAACTGATTCTATTCTAGAACATTTGTGGTTATCTAATCAAAATATAAAAATGATGTTAGTCACACAACGGGCAAAAGTGCAGCGCTGCGTCTAGAAGAACTCGCAGCTATCCGGTATTACATACACTGGACTGGTTGCGTTCAATTCAAGCGGCAGTCTATAAGACTTTATCTGATCACAAAATGGGCAAAAGTATACTGCTGTTCTTCCTCCACTAATGCAGCATCTACATGATGAATTTGATGAACAAATTCATCGCTTAGTAATGACATGAAAACATAAACTACAGTATACTGTACACACCGTTTTGTTGTCGATGTTTTAAATCCGCCTTTGAAGCGTCCCGCTCTATGCAGCGCGCAGTGTCACGTGTCTAAACGGCACGTGCCGTCAGTGATTTCCGCCACTAGAGGTCGCTCTCGTGCTGTATAACAAAGACTATAGGGACTTTTTGCTGTATAATGACGACCTTATCAGCCGCTCCAGCAACGGACCCAACCCGGAAAAAACTATCGGCATGGATTTTTGCCGGTAACCGATAGTTTCACCAATCAACTATTGGTGCCGATTAATCAGCAAAACCGATACATCGGTTGACCTCTGTTTCCTATAGTGAAAAAGTCCATCCTCTGTTGTCGTCTCACATCAAAATCCACTGACATATTTGTTTACAACTGATTTGGGCTGTTTTTGTTTGTAAACACTGCTTGATCTGTGCATATTTCTCTCCTGATTCAGACTAGATTACTTTTTCACTGGAGGAAGTGCTATTATGGATCATGGATCACGGATGTTTTAGGATTGTTTGAAGTTAAAAACGTCTTAACGATGGATTTGTTTTTTATGAACACACAGCTTTTGGCTTCTCAAGATGTTAACTGATAACATATTTAGTGCCCGTTTAGTGACAATTTTGTTCTCTTGGAGTTGCTGGATGGAAACCGTGCTTATTCGCACGTTTTATGCAATATTCCAATTTTGGTTGGTTTGGTATAAGTTAAATTCGCAACTCTGAATGGAAACCCGGCTATCGTTAACCGCTGACCCGGCATGAATAATACAGCATTTTTAGTAATTTCTGAGGGGATCATTTTGACAATGTTGTTAAATGCAAAGGAGAAACTTGTCCGTTTTTAGTACATTCTTGTCAAAAAATGTGTATGACACAGTATGACCCTTATAATAATTATTACTAATATAGCATACAGTATAAATGTACCTGATAGGGGTAGTTGTACCAGCACTCTCGGGTGTTCCACAGCCACGGACTCTTTAAAATCAAACACAGAGACACAAATGATCTCCAGAGGTTTTCACTAAAGACACAAGATAATGTCTTTTGAAAGAGCTTTTTGAATGCTGCTACATCAAAGTATGAAAAAGACTGAAAATACAATCATTATCCTCAGTGCTAGCTACATAATTGAAATGCTTTGAATTCACTTTTTTCACCCCTCGATAAACCACATCATTATGTAGGAAAGTCAGTTGGCATCAAAGCTTGGTATTGTGAAGCTGATGATTTCCTGTGAGATCTGCTGTTGTGCTTTGAAAATACAGACATATGATCCAATCCAATGCAACTTTTGGCTAATTAGCAACTTCACAGCATCGTCTCAAAGACCACATACAAGAATAAGAAAAGCTCTGGACAGACGTCTGATGCTTTAGTGAAACTAAAGATTTTTAACATCATTATATGTTCTTTAAATAACAAATAAACCATGAATACTGTGCAAGACTGATGGTAAATTCTCTTTAGGGCAAGCAGAATTAAGTGCTTTAAAGTTTTAAAATGCCCATGAGTTTTATAATCAACTTTCCGTTTTTCTCTGTGTAAAATCTATTCGGTGCTAACACTCTATTTTGTTGTGATTCAGCTAGTTTGTTTGGTTCAAGGGTTCAAATGCTTCACTTAATTCAAATGCCTATGCAGAAATAAATTGGAGAAAACATTTCCAGAACGAAAGATGATGAAAAAGTCGCTGGTCTCAGTTGTGTCCAATTTTATTGTTCTGCATTGCATGAATTCAGACGGACGGCGAGTAAACAAATATTCCCTGTATGGTTTCTTCAGTTCGGTAGCTGAATTTCATTCCACTTCAGCGTGTTTGTCTTCCCATAACCAATCATTTTCAGTATAAGGACACTGTAGAGTCCAATACCAATTTCTCAATAGCTTGCTCTTCCTAATTAAGATGAAAGCAACAGGTGACTGTTTTTCAGTTTTTCAGTCGGTATGAGCTGTAGGTCTGTTTTGGGTTTATGTCAGCCCACTTCTAGTCCTGGTCCTATTAATAACTGCAGCAGGAGAAACGAGTCCATCTGAGGCAAATGAACTCATTCAGTAGAGTGCACTGTCATGCAAGTTCAAGCAGTTCACCTTTAGCCTAGTTTCTACAAAGACACACAGCTTTACCAACATGCATCTATTCATAAACAATATTATAAATGTGTTCACATTAATCAAGAGTCTCTAATGTGCTCTGTTTTGGAGCACTGGTTAAGAATTAATGTGCAAATGATGATGCTTAATCCTCATTTAAAGAATGATATATATATATATATATATATATATATATATATATATATAAAAAAAAAAAAAAAAAAAATTACATATATATTTTTTGTTTACTATCCAAAGCTGTATGCCTAAATAATTTCAAAAATAGGAGGAATTGGGCAAAATATTTACATAGGACCAGCAAGGAACATATAATAGGAACATATATTATATTATTTTATAAAACAAACAATAAAAGAGAAATATATATATGTTATCTACCAAAAACTAAAAGTAGAAATATATACCACATACATTTTTGTATTTGTTATGTCTATTTTTATATATATATATATATATATATATATATATATATATATATATATATATATATATATACCACATACATTTTTGTATTTGTTATGTCTATTTTTTATTTATATATTTATATATATATAATTTTTTTATATTTATATAATTTCTAAATATTTATATAATTTCTATTTTGTACTTTTCTTGTATGTTTTGTTTGCTGATCCTTACTTATGTTACCTTTATATATACATTATACTTTTATTATATTGTAATTTTATTATTATACTTTCATATCCTTATATATATATATATCCCTAATATAAAATATTTTTAAAAGTATATATTTTATGAAATAAAATATAAATATATGATACAAATTGTATACATTTATATATAATCTTATCAGTCTGTTTACTGCATCTACAAAAACTTTACAGAATAATGCATTAAAATAATATCAAAATGCATATGATTGATGATAATTTGTGATATACTGCACAGTCCTAGTTTGGAGCAACATGAGGTTGAGTAAACAATAACCGAATCTTTATTTCTGTGTGAACTATCCTTTAATTGCTTCACTGAAGAGTCAAAGATGCGGCCAGTTCTTCTGAACATGTTTGCTTGGAGGAAAATAATCTGCATTATGGATAGACTGATGAATTATGAATAGCTTTAGGAGAGGAAGGGCAGAGAGAGAGAGAGAAAGCCAGTTTATGGATGCTGTCTCTCACCGCACAGTACGACGCAACAAATAAAATCAAAATCAAGTCAGAGCTGACATCTCTCTAACTTCATCTCGTCTGCATGTTCGCTCCGCAAAAGCCCAAGAGATGATGAAAGGAGAATGACTCTCAGCGTGCTGCTGCATTTTGTAGTCGTGATACCAAATAAGTAAATAAAAAAACTGTGACATTGCATCTATTTGATAATGCTGTGGAAAAAAACAAAGCTTCTCAGCTCGACAACATCCTGTCAACAACTCAACAGTGTTTTATGGAAACACCAAAACAGAATAAGGGATGTATTGACTTGTCAATCATAAAAGATGCACCGCTTCACAATGACCATCAATTATTCAGTCAAAAGAGATTGTTTACCTTCTTCAGGAAGCGCACGCCGTAAGTAAATATGTACAGGTAAAACGTAAACCTCCACCTGTGAAGAAAACGCACAGAACAGGACATTCAGAAACATTTCATTTTTGCATTATTATAGCGCCAAAAGGTAATTTTAATGCAGAAGCTTGAACAAGAAAAGCTTTGTGTCCTCATTTCGTCCAGAGATGGGGGAGGTGAACACAGCGATCAGGTTAACCCCACTCTTCACGCTCAAGTACTTTAAAATTGATTAGGAATTCAATGTGCAAGATGTCCTGTTTCTTACATCCTGCTGTTACCGTGACAACATTTCACAGCACATCCTTCATAACAAAGGCGAAACTGAAGATAGGACGCTGGCCTGGGCTGATGTAACATCACAATCTGTCCGTTCCCTTCATAATTACCCTTTAAATGAGTGCAGTGAGATGCAGTGTTTAATGCATAACAAACATAGCGTACCGTTTAAGTTTGGGGTCAATAAGATTTATTTTAAATTCAGCAAGGATGCATTAAAATGCAATTTTCTGATAATCTACTAACCCCTCCACGTCATCCAAGATGTTCATGTCTTTCTTTCTTCAGTCGAAAAGAAATTAAGGTTATTGAGGAAAACATTTCAGGACTTTTCTCCATAGTGGACCAGCAGATTGTATGATCCCAGCTGAGGAATAAGCGTCTTATCTAGCAAAACGATTGGTCATTTTCTAAAAAAAAAACAAATTTATATACTTTTTAACCACAAATGCTTGTCTTGCACTAGCTTGACATGCTGGAAAGGTCACACAAAGGTCATACAAAGTGTTTACAAATAAAAAGTCTACACTACCGTTTACACTACCTTCGAAAAATGAAGACTTTTGCCCCGTTTTAGTTTGAAAACTCTGGAGTTGTGTTTCAATGTAAACGGACCAAAATGGAGACTTTTAAAAACGATGGTGAGGCTGCCGCATTCGCTCTGCGTATCCTTGCAACCGTGTAAACGATAACATCATGCTCATTGTTGTACCCATAGATATGTATAGGTAAATTCCCCATTCGACTGCTTCAAGCATGTAGACGCGCCCTCCATCTAAATAATAGGGCATTTACCTATACATATCTATGGTTGTACCTGCATGAATGGTCATGTGACATGCGTTTTCAGTTGTATAGTGTAGTCGGAGATTGTTTCTGAAACCCTGTGAAAACGGCAGTGTAGACGAGGATCGTTTTTATTTTAAAATGAAAATGCACTAGTGTAAACAGGGCCTAAGTGCAGTGTCTGCGTTCATGTAATGTTCAAAGATGCATTAAATATAAATTATATTAATGTTATTAAATTTTAGGGATGCATGATATTATCGGACCGATATCGGCCGATAATGGCTTTAAATGTAAATATCGGTATCAGCCTGATATAAAAAATTATGCCGATATGTCTTGCCGATAAGAGGAATAACTCACATGTGCTCAGGGTGTGCTAGCGATTAGATCAGGTCAGCAGTGTGGCTAATTCTTGAAGCAAAGTTTCGCCTGAATGATGATTAGATTCACTGTTTTGGATCGCATGATTTAATCTGAGAATGCATATACAGAATGACTTGTTCAGCACATGCAATGGCAGCAGGGGCAGCATTGCCCCTATTCTGTTGGCCTACTTCTAATAAAATAGAAGTAAAATACACAAATAATGTTTAGACTGTGTTTCTGATTAAATATAAAACTGTAATTGATGTCATAAAATAATGATACTCATTTTGATTTAAAGGTCAGTAGCTATAGCTTACATGAATAAAAAAAAATAAACAAATAAATAATAAATAAAAAAAAAAAATAAATCACAAACATGACACTTGTAAATTAAATAATTTTATATATATACTGATCTATTCATTAATGTATAATATGTTTTTTTTTTAACAAATTATGAGCTCTAAAAGATTTTTAATATTTTTTAGACCATCTACAAATGTTAAATCTTAAAATAAAATGTTAAGGTTATCACTGCATTTTTCTGAAAAAAACCCCCCAAAAAATTAAAAATGCAACGATTGATATATAGGTTATTTATAGATACTTTCAAAGCTTCAATGTACTGTCATTACAAAAAAAAAAAAATATTATTGTTTATTTAATTCTAACAAATAAATTCTTAATATTTTTAATAAAAATTTGCTTTTAATTTCCGCACAGGCGAGACTTGGTATTGTTTCCAAACAAAACGAAATATATCAGCATTGGCTATCGGCCAAAATGAGCTGAAAAATATCGGCAAAAATCCAGTATCGTGCATCCCTATTAAATTTTATGTTACATTATTTTATTACTATTGACAAGAATAAGTCTTGTTTCATTTCAAATATTGAAACTGCTCAAGCTCAAGTTTTGGTTTTTTGGGAATACTTAGTTATTAATAATAATCAGAAATTCATGCTTTTTAAAATACATTCACATACAAACATAATATTTCACAATATTAGTGTTTTTTACTGTATTTTTGATGGGGAGCAAAAGAAATGTCTTTTGAGAATGTTTTTAAAAAATAACCTGAAACTACTGAACAATACCTTTGGAACTGAAAGTATAACCAGCGTTTCTTAAATGTATCACTTCTGACCAGTTCAGAATAGCTGGCCACCCAATAATTAGGCAAACAGACACCTCTATTGCTATTATTTGATTAACTTCAATATTCCTGTGGTTAAGATGAATCATGCTTCTGTCCCTTGACTGGCCCTGACCATCAAAAAACACAAATACTACGCTAATTTTGCAGTCCAATTCATCTTAAAACTAGTACAAACCCCCTAAATTTTAAGGAAATTGTATTCCTCATGATAACTCTCCTTTAATAAATGTTAATGTTTGATTTTAAATACATTTTATACATGCTGACTTGATGTTGAGAGTAAAATCTGGGTTCTAAAGCAACACCAGTTGAGATGCACTGCTCTGAAACGCCTTATTTTTCGGCATGTCATCTGTATGAGTCACCCTAAACCAGTTGTTCCACCACAAACCACACACACGTACATGCTTCTCTCTTCAGGCTTTCTGATGCTGATTCATGTAACCTTTTCCCCTATTCTTTTGGATTTTTTCCCATCCATCTACTTCTCAGTCTGAGTCCTTTTTTTAGGCCAAGAATCACCTTTGACTGAATTAGACTGGCCTAAGTGGCCTTTGCAACAAAAATTACACTTAATGTTTTGAAGTCTAACACCTCATAAAAAATATATCTATATTTTTAAGTTGGAGCAGTGTGGAGCAAACCACTCTTTAAATTCTTTTGTCTCAGTTTTTGCCTGCAGTCTTTTTTGCATGAGAATAAAATGGTAGTTTATGCAATTCAAAGAAACATTATGAAAGCTTAAACAGTAGAGCACGGCGCTGACTTTGGCAAGATCATGAGTTTGATTTCCTGGAAATGCATGAAGTGATCAAATGCACACATTGAACTGATGAAAGCATCTGCCAAATACATAAATGTGGATGAAAAACGGACACTATAAGAATGTGGCCTATGCATGAGTCTTACTGTGGTATAAAAATATATTTGAATTAAGATTTGAATGGAAAAATGATTTGAATTAAAATGTAAATTTTTATTTCAATACTGTACATTTCCAGTGTTGTGCTGCGTAACACATGACGGACATCTGTGGTTTGAGAACCACTGTTATCAAGAAAGATGGCAAGGCCATTAAACTAGTGATTATTTACTTGTCTTAAGGTGATCATATGCCTACATTCAATCCTGGCCAGGATTTCTAAATTGCCTAAAATGCCTGTGTTTTGCCTTGTTTTCTTATTGACAAGCTCTCATACATACACTATATGTGCACATACACTACCAGTAAAATGTTTTTGAACAGTAAGATTTTTAATGTTTTTAATGAAGTCTCTTTTTTTTGCATTTATTTGATCTGAAGTACAGCAAAACCAGTACAATTTTGAAATATTTTTACTATTTAAAATAACTCTTTTCTGTTTTAATATATTTTAAAATGTAATTTATTCCTGTGATTTCAAAGCTGAATTTTTAGCATCATTATTCCAGTCACATGATCCTTCAGAAATCATTCTAATATTCTGATTTGCTGCTCAAAAAAACATTTATTATTATTATTATGTTGAAAACAGCTGAGTAGATTTTTTTTTTTTTTTTTCAGGTTTCTTTATTAAATAGAAAGTTGAGAAGAACAGAACTCTTGTGTAACATTATAAATGTCTTTATCATCACTTTTGATAAATTTAAAGCATCCTTGCTAAATAAAAGTATAATTTTCTATTAAAAGAAAATAAATAAAATTATACTGACTACAAGCTTTTGAATGGTATTGTGTATAATGTTACAAAAGCTTTTTATTTCAGATAAATGCTGATCTTTCGATCTTTCTATTCATTAAAGAATCCTGAAAAACTGTTTTAAATAATGATAATAATAATAATAATAATATATCTAAAAAAAATGTTTCTTAAGCAGCAAATGATTAAGCAGAGTGATTTCTAAAGAATCATGTGACACTGAAGACTGGAGTAATGATGCTGTAAATTTAGCTTTGATCACAGAAATAAATTACATTTTAAAATATATTAAAAAAGAAAACAGTTATTTTAAATAGTAAAAATATTTCAAAATTGTACTGGTTTTGCTGTACTTCGGATCAAATAAATGCAGGCTTGGTGAGCAACTTCTTTAAAAAAAAAATTACTGTTCAAAAACTTT
This sequence comes from Cirrhinus mrigala, assembly GCA_036247105.1. Classification (NCBI taxonomy): domain Eukaryota; kingdom Metazoa; phylum Chordata; class Actinopteri; order Cypriniformes; family Cyprinidae; genus Cirrhinus; species Cirrhinus mrigala. The sequence goes on from CM070015.1 coordinate 31,248,655, forward strand.
TGACTGGTAGTGTACTTTCATTGCTTTTTCTCTGCACTCTCAGGAAAAAAAAAAAGGTACAAAAGCTGTCACTGGGGCAGTACATTTTTTTTTTTTTTATAAACTACACCTTTGTACCTTATTTACCCATAAAATATGAATATTAGTATTTTAAAAGTACATATTAGTAACTAAATAGTGCATATTAGTACCTTTTGAAAGGATACCATCCCAGTGACAGCTTTTGTACCTTTTTCAATTGTGTTAAATGCCTCCACCCTATTGGTCAAACTACTTGTCAATCATTACCTTTTGCAAGTATGAAAACAATAGGAAAACAAAGCTAAAATTGGACATTTTAGGCTATTTAGAAATCTCAACCAGGACATGTCTAGACAAAAAGAGGACGGATGGATGCCCTACTTATCTTGAAAAAAGTCGCTGCTAAATGAGACAACAGGAGGTTTGCAAAAACATTAAATGTCGTCACTGAACAGGTAAACTCATCTACTCACTAGTCTGCTTTTACAGCCTCACAGTGTTTATAATCGCACACAAGTTTTCAGTGAAATGTTTTTAAACCATAGTGCATTTTGTTTAAAGCTTAGCTTTAGCTTTTTATTTCTGCTTATTGCATTTAGGTTTCAAAATTCGTAAAAGTTGAGCTCATTTGTAACGATCTTGATGAACAAATCATGTCAGAATCATAAACGTTTGATGGCCACAGAGCTTATTTCTGGCAATTTTCCAGTGGAAAAACCCTGTTGGGTCTTTGTCAATGCTAACTGGGTTTGCCTTCGAAAATACTTTCATCATATCATTTGTTTTCTGTCGTATTGCGTTACTATTTCTGAGAGAAATCGCTCAAAAATGCATGAAAAGAAATCACACAGGAGCACAAGATTAAACTGTCCAAATGAATCAATGTGAATTGCGAACTACTCGTTGGTAGATCAAAATAGTGATTTATTCACGAATCTGGCGTCATTAGTTCTCTAAAGATGACTTGATTGCTGAAATATTATGAGGAGGAATGATTCTCAGATCGGTATTGTCAGAGAGGATTTGTCAGTAATATTTTTTCTGGGAAACAGTGATATTAAGAGTCTAGCGACGCCACTGGGAACAACTGAAGAGTTGTGTGTTCAGGGGAAACCAGGTGGGTTAAGCTAGCGTGGCCTTTTTAACTTGCCCCTGTGGTTATAGATCTCTCTGCCTGTGGTCAGTTTCCAGGCACAGACGGCTGTGCCAGCCGATACCTCCGAGATCAAAGCGGACAAAGAAATGAGTAATAGAGTCTTGCAGCCAAACAAACACCTACCACAGACACACAGCGTTCCCCCAGGCCGACTGACTGCGGTCGTCCAGCCCTCCGGGGTTTACCATGTGATATACGCCATTAATTACTGCTTTGATATTCACACAGACAGAACTCCCTGTCGCTCCGCATGAAAAATGAAAACAACATCAATTGCGGTTCCTTCCTTTAAGGCTGAGCTTCAGTCCAGACGGACACGGAAACCACCCACAGTAACATTCGCTGACTGTCTGACGCACGACTCACACAAAACTGGAAAGAAACCATCAGACTGTACTTTCATGAACCTTCAGGCAATCTTTAATTGGGAATCGTATAATCCAATCCAACTCCAGTTATAGGAATCACAATCTAATACCAAAATGATACATTTTTTTAATTATTAGTAATGAATTAAAGAGTTTTATGACTTATCGAATTTATTTGTGCATTTTTATTACATAAAATATTTATTAAAAAAGTGAAATAATTAAAATATAACATATTTTAAAAAATAGTTTAAAAAATAACAAAATAAAAAACGGTAAATATAAAAAAATAAAATTACATTTTAAATTTAATTGCATTTTAAAAAATACAGTTGTTTACATCAAAACTATTTTATGTTAAGAATTTAAACCTGCATAGACTATAAAAAATGATTTTTCAAAGATGTAAATAGCGATTTGTAAATATTTCTAGACAAAGAGCAGTGAGTTACTGTTTTTCTTAACATTATTGCTGTTTGATGATTACTGGTGACATTATAGACAGAATAAAAACTGTTTTCAAAATCACTGAAGAGAGAACTGCAATGCATCAAAAAAAATATTTGTCTCCCACACTGCATGTTCAAAAAATGTGAAAAATCTCTAGATAATCATAGACAGAAGTGCATTTCTGCTCTGTTTTCTGAATAATCTGTACATCGAATAAATCTCTGGATAACAGAATAATGTCCAAAAAAGGTACAAAAATATGTTGTTTCTTGTCAAGTATGAATTTTTTTTATTTATTTATTTTTTCTGTTCAGAGGCAATGGTGCAATAAATGTAAAAGATTTAAAAACAAATACTATACCAGAGTTTACTATTATTGAGACACTTTTATAGTTTTTATTAATATCTTAAATTAGATTTTATTTTTATATTTTGTTTTCATTTTATTTTTAGTCAAAGTTTTAGTAATTTTGTAGTAATTAGTAGTTTTAGTTATGTTAGTGCAAGTTAAGCTAAAATGCAAAATGTTGCCATAGCAAGTTATTAGGTTATACATTAACTTTATAATTAATAAATAATAGTATTAAATTAAGTTATCCCTATTATTATTATTATTATTATGATTAATAAAAATGTGAAAGATTGTTTTTTTTTTTTTTGCAATTCCACTTACAAATGACACACTTCATCTTTCAATTTTATCAGCAAAAACAAGGCTTGTAAAAACAATTATATATAAATAATAATAATAATAAATCTGTGAGTTTTAGTTATGTTAGTACATCAGGTTAAACTGAAAGAAAATGCAAAATGCTACCTTTGCAAGTTATTAGGTTATATATTAACTTAATAATAATAATAATATTTAATAAAGTTCTCATTTATTATTATTATTATTATTATTATTATTATTATTATTATTATTATTATTAATAATAATAATAATACAAATATGAAAGATTGTTATTTTTGCAATTCCAATTCCAATTTACACACGTCATCTTTCAATTTTACCAGCAAAAACAAGGTTTGTAAAAATATGTAACTAATAATAATAATAATTAAAATAAACTAAAAGAAAATGCTAAATGTTGCCTGTTAATTATTATTATTATTATTATTATTATTATTAATAATAAATAGTTATCCTTATTATTATTATTACTATGATTAATAATGAAAATATGAAAGATTATTATTTTTACAATTGCAAATTAAATTAAATTAAAATAATAAATATTATTTAAAAATAGTAAATATTACAAAGTAAAGTAATTACATTTTAAATATAATTGCATTTTTTTAATTAATTGTTTAGTACATCAGAACAATTTTAGGTTAATACTGACAATTTTAGGTTAATACTGACATTTATGATTTTTATATATCATTTTTTTATGTGCATACATATATATATAAATAATATAGAAAATGTCTTTTTCATTCAGTGAATAACAATGTAGAAAAAAATTGTTTAACAATTTTTAAAATAGTATTTTACTTCTTGCATTAAACATTTAGAATCTGCTTTACTATTTGGTTGAAATTATGTTTCTAAAAATAATATCAGGATTATACAAGCTCTAGCACTCAGTCCTAATTGGAAGAAAGCGGTGCATTCTGCAGCGTGTTTCTCGGGTCATTATTTGAGAAGCTTTGGACGTCTTGCTTTCAGCTGCCGTACTGAAAGCACCAGACAGCGAACCAGAGCCGCTGGGCTTCAGCTGAAGACTGACCTTGAAAGACCTTCCAGATACACCTATTCTCTCTGAGTCTCCTCAAAAACAGAGATGCTCTGTTCTCAGATGCTGTAGTTGATCAGTGATGTTGTCTGACAGGCCTCTGAGGCCGTTCTGGAGGACTGCGATGGAAACACCAGATCCTGTTTACCTGCTTCTCTGTAACTTCAAACTGCATCTTCCATTAAACCGAGACGAGATCTTTCACAGGCGCTTCTTCATAATCAACAGCTGAGAAAGAAAGATACCGTTGGGCCAATGAAGGCTTTTGAGTACAGTTAGGCTTTTGTTAAGCAGTGGGAAAATAATCGATTGAGGCATAATGAAATGAAAGGGCAGATTTGGCTGTTTGGGATCCTGGTAATTTAACACACTGCAATTTTGAGCTATATTCTTGATCAATAGTAAAAACAAATGAGCAGGAGTTATTTACTTAATTAGAGGTCAATGCAGTTGCCTGGAAACTGGTTAGTTAAACGGGTGGGGGTGGATAGAAAGAGAGAGAAATAAGCATTTGAGTGAAATGTATGGAGTTCATATTTTTACTACAGCCGGTTCAATAACTACTAACTAGACAGCAAATCATTGATCAGCTTACTTTCCCAGCAACCTTAAGTATATTTCCTATTAATTTTCTCCACAAAAAAAAAAAAAACTTGAATTTTTTAAAAGAAAAAATGACATCACATAAAAATTACAATCCCATAAAGCACAGCAAATTATGTAATTTAATAAAAAAGATGATTATTATTAGTTAATTAATAATTATTAATAATAATCATTATTTAATAAGCTTATTTTTATTATTAACACTCAAACTTTCAATTTGACAGTAAATAATATTTTTTTATTTAGTAGTAGTAGTAGTAGAAGTAGTAGTAATAATAATAATAATAATAATAATAATAATAAATGATTTAATAAAAAAAATGTTATTATTATTATTATTAAACAAAATAATAAATCCCAAAATGTACAGCAAATGCCAATTTACAATTTACTATTATTATAACTTATTTATTTATTATTATTATTAATAATAATAATAATAATAATAATAATAATTATTATTATTATTATTATTATTATTATTATTATTATTATTATCATTATTATTATTGTTACTGTTATTTTTATTACTCATAATAACAATATTACACCAAATGTTAGATCACTGTCAAATTAAACAAAGAAGTGTAATAATAATAATAGTAATAATAAAAATCCCAAAAAGCACAGCAAATGATGCAATTTAATAAAAAAGATGTTGTCTATATTATTATTAGTATTATTATTACTACTACTACTACTAAATGTCATATCACTGTCAAAGTAAACTGAAATTGTATACATAATAATAACAATAAAAATAATAAATCATCATTTAATTTTACAAATGAATTATTATTATTAAAAATAAATTTATAATTATATAAAAATAATTATAAATTTAAAATATAATTATATAAAAATTATCTTATAATTAAAACATATAATTAAACATTCTTAATTATTATTAAGAAAAATTCTTATTATTTAATTTTACAATGTAACTGTAAATTACAATACTAAAATATTTATGACTCTCTTAATTGGTTTGAAAACGCTTCTCATAACAAGTTTGTTGTGTGCTCTCAAATGTGGTGTCGTGTTGTGTTCTCAAATGCTCATTATAAATTGTCATATACTGCACAAACTGTATTCTAGTCTGAACGTAACCTAATTCTGTCAGTGTAGTATTGTTTGTCTTAGATTTGTAACAAGTTGACATTTTCACACCGAAAGTTCAGCTGCATTTGTCCTGGTTTTTGTTTGGGTTTTTGGCACAAAAAGAAGAAACACTGATTCATTTCCAGCACAGACTCTTGTTAGTGGTGTAACCTCGACTGACTTTACGCAACAGGGGTTTTTTTGAACGTCTTTCTCACTTTGCTTGGGAAAAATCGCAGCTCACAGAGAGAGTGGATTATTCCACACCCACAGAGAATAAGGAATATTTTTAGTCTCCATAGAAACACCGTATGACTTGAACGTTTCCACAGATTGTGTGGTCAGTTGTATGCGTTTCAGTTCAGCAATTTGTCAGAGAGCTTGAGAAAAACTACCAGATGCTTCACAAAGCATTTTTTCGAGGGACGTGTGTTTGTTGACGTTAAACCTGACGTGGTTATTGCATAATGCCACAGATGACCGTAATCACTGCACTTCCACTCTCCTCCAAAGACGGGAATTCAAGTGAATATAAGCATGTCACTTTCTTGTTCTGACGTAGTCTACAGTGAATTTTAGATCTGGATTGAGGAGTATATTAAAAACGGTTGCAAAATTGTATATTGTAAAGTGTCTGGTGTATTCCAATGTGTTTGTGCTGACCCTTCGGCATTGGTTTTAATAATATAAAACTATAGTGCAGAGAACAACAGACTGATTTTACACAGAAATAAAAACTTTTGAAATTGTAGACATGAAGACTGTAAAGAGTAAGAAAAACCGTTAATTTGACAGTGGTTTTACAATTGGTTTAATTTGATACATGAACATAATAAAAAAAAATAATAAATACAAATTTTATATATATATATATATATATATATATATATATATATATATATATATATATATATATATATATATATATATATATATAAAATTATATTAGTTAAAAGCATTTTAACGCATAATTGCAAATGCAATGATAATTATAATAATTAATATTTAATAATTATCCTTTTTTCATCTTAATAATAATAAAGATAATTTGGCAAAAAAATGATTATATATCTAGATGACTATATATACAGTGTTGGGGAAAGTTACTTTTAAAAGTAATGCATTACAATATTGAGTTACTCAATAAAAAAGTAACTAAGTTACTTAGTTACTTTTTATGGAAAGTAATGCGTTACTTTACTTTTGCATTACTTACTTACTTAATCTGGGCAGGGCTTGCTTGTTCGTTTTTAATATAAAAACTTTTTTTGCCAACTATTTTTGGCAAATGTACAAGCCTTTTCACACCAAAAGCCTCAGGCTTTGAGAAAAGTAAATTCACGACTGTAAAGTAGACTGCAGAAGAAAAAAAATGTCAACTTTTCAGCAATAAAAAAAAAGGAAAACAAATGTTAGATTATCTTGAGTAATTTTTGCTTATGGTTGAATTGGATTATCGAAGGTCGGCAGCAAAGACATTGGTTAATAAAATGGGATTAAATGCATAAAGGATATTTGTGTTATTTAACATATTCTGAGTTGAATTTCACTGTTTTTATTCATTCTGAGGAATACTGAATCTGTTTTTTATGAGTGAGATGAATTAAAGCACGTTCACATTTATTCTAGAATAAATCTTAATATAATAATTGATATTTAATAATTATTATTCCTTTTTTCTTCTTCTTAATAATAATAATAATAATAATAATAATAATAATATAGTCAATATGATATGCAGCCCTATACAAAAGAAAAAAAAGCATAATGCAAAACTCAATATTTAAATGTAGCAGTAGTAGTAGTAGTAATAATAATAATAATAATAATAATAATAAATATAGCTGCAAGCAGCAATTGCGGGGCCAAGCACAACAGAGGCAGAATGAGGAGCTAAGCACAGCAAGGAGCAACAGTCCGACCTCAATAATGAGTAATTAAAGCCATTTTAGGATGATATCAGTTGAAATGGCTGAAAAATCATAAATACAACCAATAATAATATAATTTAATGGCTTATTACTTTTGACCAATAGGTGATGCTGTTTTCAAATTGATGTGATGGGTTCTGTGTGAGGTGATAATGACGCCCACAAAGTTTGGTGTCATTATGTCAAAGCTTTACAGAGATACAGCCTCAGAGGTATTTTGGCATCGTGCCACAAATGTGTAGTGGCGCTGTACGAAGACGGTTTTGTCTATCGACACGAAATCCATAACTTTTTGTCAGCACAGTCTGAAGATAATTTGAGTCAAATTTGGTAAAAATTGGACTAACGGTCTAGGAGGAGTTCGAACAAATAGGTTTTGTACATCAATCAAAACAGTGGAAAGGAAGTTTGGCCAAGTATGGTATAATTGGTATGTATGTTGTCAGCATGACCCAAGGAATGTTTTGAGACCAGTTTCATTACAATAGGCTAATGTAATCAAAAGCTATTAGCATTTTTGGAAATTTCATTATTAATGTTTAATGAATGGTGTATTACTTCTGACCAGTAGGTGGCACTGTTACCAAATTGATGTGGCGTGGTCAGTGTGAGGTGACAATGGCACATATAAAATTACAATAGGCTAATGTAAGCAGAAGTTATTAGCATTTTTGTAAATTTCTTTATAACTTTTGACCACAAGGTGGCGCTGCCCCCAAACTTTTTAAGTACTGTCAGGGCATGGTGCCGAAGACACATACCGAGTTTCGTAACGATACGTCAATGCGTTCGTAAAATATAGTATTTTTGGACAAAATTCAATATGGCCGACACCCAAAATGGCTGACATGGGAAAATTGGATACGGTTGGACTCGGCATGATGCACCGGATCTAAGCATTCAGAAGTTATAAGCAAAAACATCAATTTTTCATATCTCCTGACCACTAGGTGGCACTGTGCTGAAACAATGCAGGTAGCCTCAGATCATGCTTGTTATAACACACACCAAGTTTGGTCTGAATACGCCAAACCGTTGCGGAGATATAGCCTCACAACCATTTTTGCTCGCTTTTAGTAGAATTCATTTGCGCATTATTCGAGAACGGTTTGGCTAATCGACCTGAATTCCATAACTTTTTGCCAGCATGGTCTGAAGATGATTTGAACCAATTTTGGTGAAAATCAGACAAACCGTAGGTTTTATGAACAAAAATTTATAGAAAAAAAACTAAACCTTACGATTTTTGAAATTTGGACTTCATTCGACTCGGCATGAGCCAATTCAGAGGAAAAAAGAATTTTGATTCTGTGCCTTACGGTTCAAAAGTTATTAGCATAAAATTATTGAAATTTTGGACATGTGGTGGCGCTAGAGAGTTTGAGTTAGAGACTCCAAACTTACTATGGTCAATAATGGGACTGTCCTCTATCAGTGTGCCAAATTTCACAACTTTCCCACAATCGGTTCTATGGGCTGCCATAGACTTCCAGAGCGGAGGTAGAAGAAGAAGAATAAGAACACTTACGGATACAATAGGTGCCATCGCACCTTCAGTGCTTGGCCCCTAATAATAACAGTAATAATAATTATTATTTACAGTCACAGTTAAAAGCAGTGTAATTGCAAATGCAATAATAATTCTAACAATTAATATTTAAAAATATTTGCCTTATTTTTTAAATAATAATAATAATAATATAATCACAGTTAAAAAAACATTTGCAAATGCAATAATAATTATAATATTTAATAGTAATATTTAATAATTCTTCTTAATTAATGCTAATAATAATAATAATAATAATAATAATAATAATAATAATAATAATAATAATAATGATAATAAATAATGCCAATAATAACAATGCTAATAAATAATAATAATAATAATTATTATTATTATTATCATTCTTATCATATAGTCATCTTGATATATAATCACTTTTTTGCAAAATTGTGCACCCTATAAACAAGCACAGGAAACTTGGAATTAAAAAAACTAAATACTTGGATCACAATTTTTATCTGAAATATCACAATGTGATTTGTTTCCAAAACATACAGCCATAGGCTACACCGCACAGTAAGTTTTCAAAGGCCGCCAAACATGCTCTCCAAAGTGCCTTCATCAAAAATCCAAATCGCTCTATTATTCTCTGCGAGAAAGGCATAATTTCATGGCTCTCATTAGGCAACACTCAAACGTGAGCGTGTCCTGTGATCTCTCAAGACTGTGGCTTAATTGCCTCTGAAGTAAATGGCACAGTGTCATGCTTCAGCACTGATCAGATGATCACTATAACCTCTGGGGCTTTCAGACCCGACCAGGGATCAGACACAAACCAACACAACGGTGTCACAGACTAATCCTACCACCGAGGCTACAAATGCTGAGAGCATTCGCACATACATTGCTCTGTCACCAAAGCCACTGTAAGTCATTAAGTTGCCGATTTACGGCGACACGAGCAACAACGAGCTGCTGATGAGAGGTCAAATCTATGCTGTGACATGATACAGGAGCATGAACTACTGTAGAGTTATTCACTGGTACAGTATTTCATGTTTAAGTTATGGGAGAGTGTGGAAAGCATGATAAAGAGGACAAGAATAGGAGATGCTGTGAACAGGATGAGCAAAGACAGACAACAACATGAAGAGATACTGTAAGAGAGAGAAAGATAAGAGGTAAAGAAAGAGAAACAGGAATAGACTGTGGCCTGTTTGCCCTCATGTCGCCTAACTAGTCGACACTGATACACACCTATCTAGTGCAGACATGCTTTCCTCAGCCAAAAACCCACAGGGAACAACACAAACCAAATGAGATCAGACAAAACCAAAAAAACTGAAAGTCTTTAACACCTGAAGTCAAAACTGACTGTATTCACAGTAGCACTGTTCAAAGGTTTGATAAATTAATAATTGTATTCAACAAGGACACATTAAATTGATCAAAAGTGACAGTAAGGACATCAAATATAATTACAAAATATTTCTACTTCAAATAAATGCTGTTTTTTGAACTTTCTATTCATCAAAGAATCATGAAAAAATATATTTCACACAAGCATATTAAGCACATCAGCATTTTAGAATGATTTCTGAAGGATCATGTGACACTGAAGACTGGAGTAATGATGCTGAAAATTCAGCTTTGCATCACAGGAATAAATTACATCTTAAAATATATGCAAATAGAAAACAGCTATTTTAAATTGTAATTTTTTTTTCACAATTTTACTGTTATTACTGTATTTTTAATCAAATAAATGTAGCCTTGGTGAGCAGAAGAGACTTTTTAAAAATTCTCCAAAAATCTTACAGACCCCAAACTTTTAAACACTGTACTTAATTGTTCCATTATTGCAAACGATTCACAAATGCACATCGTTCCAAAGAAAACAAAAGTTTTCATAATACTTAATCAAAATATAATAACTTGCTCTGCCTCACAAATGACTTTCCTTTGACTTTTCAACCACATGATTCATTTTGATAAGCAACACCCACTTTTCAGCATTCAATCAGTTCCTTATGGATAAAATCAAGTCCTATCGTACATTTTTTTTTTTTTTCTTATTAAATACTGTTTCACACAGTAATACATCAGGGCCCGTATTCACAAAACATCTTAAAGGAGAAGTCCACTTCCAAAACAAAGTTTCACATGTAATGTACTCACCCCCTTGTCATCCAAGACGTTCATGTCTTTCTTTCTTCAGTCGTAAAGAAATTATGTTTTTTTGAGGAAAACATTTCAGCATTTTTCTCCATATAATGGACTGATATGGTGCCCCGAGTTTGAACTTCCAAAATGCAGTTTAAATGCAGCTTCAAATGATCCCAAATGTTGTAAACGATCCCAGTCGAGGAAGAAGGGTCTTATCTAGCGAAACGATCGGTTATTTTCATTAAAAAAATACAATTTATATACTTTTTAATGTTAAACGCTCGTCTTGTCTTGCTCTGCCTGAACTGTTGTTTTGCGGCTCATGACAGTTAGGGTATGTCGAAAAACTCCCATCTCATGTTCTCCCTCAACTTCAAAATCGTCCTATATTGCAGTTTTACCTTTTTTGTTTTCCCTGAGAATTGACAAACTCACTACTGTTGAGGTAAATCGAGTTATAAAGTCCGAACTAGGAGATATAAACTTGCATTTGTGAGAAAAAAGTCAGAATTGTGAGATAAGATGAACATAAGTTATGTAAAATGTTAATAGTAATAGGTTTAAACAAGGCAAGACAAGCGTTTGAAATTAAAAAGTATATAAATTGTTTATTTTTATGAAAATAACAGATTGTTTCGCTAGATAAGACCCTTCTTCCTCATTTACAACCGCATTTGGGATCGTTTGAAGCCGCATTTAAACTGCATTTTGGAAGTTCAAAATCGGGGCACCATATCAGTCCATTATATGGAGAAAAATGCTGAAATGTTTTCCTCAACAAAACACAATTTCTTTACAACTGAAGAAAGAAAGACATGAACATCTTGGATGACAAGGGGGTGAGTAAATTATATGTGAATCTTTGTTTTGGAAGTGGACTTCTCCTTTCAGGCTAAAAGTAGCAAATAACTTGCCAAATTAGTAGAAAATCTTAAAAATAATGGGTGTGTCAGTCCTAAATTTTTGCTCTAAGACTATTTCACAAAGCCTTTTAGCACTAAAACTAGCTCCTAAACCTATGAAATGTTATTAGTAGTGAAGAGGACTCATAAGTCACAAAGACCAAATCACAAACTACCCTCCCTGCTGAAAAAACAAATCACAGAAATTGTAATAGTTTTCATTACAAATAGTACCATTACAAACAGTACAAACCATCAACTTCTAACCATTAAAACTATTTAAAAAATGATTTCCTGTGTTGTGTTTTGGGACATGTTCCATTAAGATTTAGTGGTTTTAACAAGCCAACAACAGAAGGTAACTAATTACAAGTAGAGGCCAACAGGTACCATTACAGTTTCCATTAAAGCCAGTACAATTCCCATTACAAACCAGTAAAACCATTAAAAATTCTGTGATGGTTTCTATTGTTTATTTTTTTCAGCAGGGCTAAAATAGCTGTTGCCGGCAATCTGCCTCAGAACATAAACATTTTAGAAACACGCTGCATTTATTTGCACACAAATGTTTTCCCACGCATCTTGTTTGGTTTTGGAGGTTATCCCAACTCCAAATTTTCCTTTGATTATATCCTTGTTTTCAGTAACAAGTTGTGCAAGAAGTAACATCTGCTCTTGCATTCAGTTTGGTTTTCTTTTACGTTTGCATGTCTTACTATCAGCCATGATTATTCTATGTTTATATGCATATCTGCCAATTGTTTATGAGAAGCACACATGTAAGAGGCTGACAATTAGCTGAACATATACTTGTCTAATTAGTGACACTTAGTCTGCATTTTAAAAGCTTTATTTGAATGTGGCAACATTTTTATTTTTAAAACTTTTTCAATATGGCACCATAATACCGTGCTCTACAATGTTTCTATGAACAATATTTCTCCCCTAGTATCAGCCAATCACTGTGTGCATAGTTAATAAGTATGCTGACATCATCCACAGCAACGAGATCAACCCCGCCCTTACTCTTAGCTTAAGACTTTTCCCTATTTCTTAGTAAAAGTTTGTCTCTCAGCAGCTTTGTGAATACGTTTTAAGAGAGAACTCTTAGCTAAAAAGTTTTACTGATATTTAGGAGAACTCTTAAGTGCTAAGATAAAATGTTTTGTGAATACAGGCCCAGATTATGAAAGTAAAATGACCTTTTAATGCATTTTCATGCCTTTTGTTTAAAAAAAAAAAACCCTACTGCCTGATATCAAATACTGCACATGTGATTATTAACAAAAAGCAGAAATGCAGGGTATCTGCAGGATTTTAAAAATTATATTTAAGACTTTTTAACACCCTTTTCAGACCTGCACAAATAAAATCAATCCTATATATGCGGGGTAGGGAAACATCTATGATAACATATTAAAGGGTAAAATTATTTACAGTTCAGATACAGGTTTTCACAAAAACAAAATGTTTTATAAAATGATAACTTTACATTTCAGCCTTTAAACTAATTTTAAGAAAAGGGACAAGTCAAAGGAATCAATTAAATTAATTTACACAATTGCTATCAATCAGTTATTACATTACATAACATATAAATATATCTTAGTGTCTTAAATGTTTAGATTTTTATAATGCATTAGCATAAACTTGTGGTTAATCCACTGGCTCACATTTACAACTGCATGTTTACTCAACTGCTTAAAATTATGGATCGATTTTTGCTTTGGTTTAAACAAAAACAGCAGACGAGCTGACTGAAAATGCAAATTCACTCTTTGCCAGCAGGTGGCGCTTTCGGAACGTCATAAATATAGCAGTTTCCCTGGTAACCGCAATAAACAAAGCAGCGGAGCACCTGAGTTGAAACACCTGAATCATGCAGCACTCATATTTCTTTAAAAAAAATCAGAGCCTTTTGAACTTTAATGGTCACATTAAGTTATATCGCAATTCTGGTGTTTTCATTCCCAAATACAGACCAATTCAGTGTTTGCAAACAGTGATGATTTTTTTATTTTATTTTTTTGTGGGTGGGGCTTATCTGGTTGCAGAGAATGACGGTTTTCAAGTGGCAGTCTATGGAGCCATGGAATAAAAGAATTTAAAAAAAGGCTAATTTGAGTTCATATTTCAAAATTACGACTTTATTCTTGCAATTCTGAAATTAAATCTCAAAAACAACTGGTCTTTCTGTCTGTTCCCCTCGGCTCTAGCTTTGTAAGAGTGTAAGAAAATATCAATACAAGTGAGTATTGCGATATTTTGTTTGGCGATGCTGTAACGATTCTCAAAAATGGAATATCGATATTTAAAAAAAAAAAAAAAAAATCATGCAAGATCCATGGCAGATGCTTTGTTTTGAGTTTCTATCCCGACCACTAGATGGCAGTCTTCTTATCTCTGAACTTAAACAGTGACAGGAAGTGAAGGCACGCCACTAATGTTATCGTTAACATAGTTCGCTGCTAGTAATGGAGGATGAAAGAATAGTTCCTGCTCTCGCCTTGGTTTACAAAGTTAAACCGTGGCGTCATTTCTGCTTTTGTGGTAACGTCTGCCCCGGGACCGCGGCATGAGCGCTGGCTTGGCTGCACAGGCCACGGGGTGCTTCTGCTGTGCGGAGGGGTGGCGGCCACATGGCGTTTCCGCTGCTTGCCACGTCCCGTGCGAAAGGGTCTTCGTGGTGGGTGGTGTGGTGGCTTTCTCTCGCTTTCTCTTGTGGTGGGGGCGTTTTGTGCAGGTGGCGATACAACGCGGAACATAAATACAAACTGAAATCTTGTGAAATCCAAAACTTGTGAAATTCTCAGAACAAAAAGGTTCTAAGTATATTCAATACATGTATTTATTTAATTGTTTTACAACTATCTTCTTTGTTTAGGATTCCTGCACTAGTTCTAATTCTTAAGTTCAAATCAGAATGTTATGACATCATCCCCTGGTTTCACAGACCAGGCTCAAGCCTAGTCCCAGACTAAAATGTGAGTCTGAGCAGTTTCAACTGAAAGTAACTTTCACTGATTGATCTTAAAACATGCCAGTGCCTTTGTATGTTACAAATGTAAACTTAAACTGTGAACCCTTAAAGCAGGGTCTAAAAATATATATGCTTTGTTTATAAAAGCTTGCACAAAAGGTAATTCAATAAGAATGCTACAAGGACTGATCTTTTGAACTTTTTGAACTGAACTTTTTGCTAAGGTTTGCATATGGTGGTATGTTCTTAATTACAGCTTTCCTTGAAGTATATCCTATTCTTAAAATAAGAAATATCCCAATATATCGTCTTGTTTACAGTATCGCAGTGTAGCGCAACATCATATCGCAACCCCTGTATCGTGATACGTATCGTATCGCCAGATTCTTGGCAATACAAAGCCCTAGAGAATTGACAAACTCACTAGTTATAAAGTCCAAACTAGGAGATATAAACTTGCATTTGTGAGGAAAAAGTCAGAATTGTGAGATATAATAAACAAATGTTATTTAAAATGTTAATAGTAATAGGTTTAAATATTAAGTCATGCTGTAACTGTAGGGCTAACACAATGTGTCCTCTACGAACAGCATATGTGAATATTATGTAGACATATTGTTTAAATCAAATTTATGCTTTAAAAGTAGAGTAATCATAGCAGTTTTCATCCATAGTCTGTCATTTTAAACATCTGCGTTTAACTTTAAATGGCATCTTTGATAAAAGTGTTCTGTAAAAATTATTTGCATTCTGATTCTGGCATCAAAAGGCACAAAAATTGTTTTCTTCTCTTATTCCATGGATTTTACCCATTTCACTCCACTTGTTACCACTGTTTTTCTGCCACCAGTAACCAGACGTAACTGTGACGTCTACTATGAATTGGTCTATGAGAACGCTTGAAATCATAATTAAGACTTTCTTGTACCATTTAAGACTTTTTATGGCTTTAAATTTATTACAACAAAATTTAAGACTTTTAAAGGACCTGTGGAAACCCTGAAATCAGGCCCCAACAAAAGCAAGCAGATTTCTCTTGTAAATTGATACTCACATGCTCTCGCAGAAGCGCGCCAGCGTGCTCGGTTTCTCCTGGTTGCGTCGTTGTCTGAACCAGCGTTGGATAGTCCTCACGTCCCAGTCCAGCTGCTTGGACAGACCCTCCAACCTCTTCTCATCAGGGTGCTGAAAGACACAGCAGACAGAAGCGTGTCAATGCAGAGATCTTCCACAGTCAGAAAGCAAACAAACAGCCTGAATGTGGATTTAACAGCTTGAAAAACTCACTCGGTGCACATTTAAAACCACTGTCTTTAAAAAGCCATCTGCACATACGAGCCAGCGAGATTCGCGCGTAATCACAATGTGTAATGTGCCGCTGCGCAGGCATGTGGGGTTTCCATTGTGAATGAACGAATCTTTCAAGCGAACAAAGCATTCTTAGACACTTCCTTGTGCTAATTTGTAATTCCCTTCTTTTCTAGGCACGTTTCTTTGAATTATTTATTATTTTTTTTTGAGCTTCCTGAACCCCTTTGAACTTGTCTGAATCACTCAGAATAGCACTGAAGAAAACAAATGGAGCACGTCATTGACGAACAAGGATCTGCTGGCCATCAATGACTGAACAAAAGAGGCCATATGTTCATTTAGTTCACATGCAAGTTTATTCTGTGAAACAAGTAGAGTTTGGAAAACGCAAGCAGAGTTTGGCACCAAAACAGGTTTAACAGGTGTGCAAAATGCATAATTCATAAATTATGAATCTGTAAAATTGGCTGATGATTATACACAATTAGAATGACGTCAGTTGCGAGCATAATAGTTCAATTATTATCCCACACTTTCCGAAAAAAGGTACAAAAGCTTTTACTGCGTCAGAATCTTTTCATAAGGTACACGCCTATATCCTATTTATCACTAAAATGTGCATGTAAGTACCTTACAAGTATGTATTAGTATCTAAAGTAAACACATTAATAACCAAATGGTACATATTTGTACCTTTTGAAAAGGTTCCATCTCAGTGACAGCTTTTGTACCTTTTTTTTCTGAGAGTGCAGCACTATTAAAGGACATTACTGAAAATCATAATTTATTTATTTGGCTACTGGGTTTTGTATATAGTTGATAAAATATAAGGGATAAAGTACCTGCTTTCTTGACATTTGTGAAGAAAATGAAATTAAAAAACCTATTATAGATATGCAAATTAATAATAATGCAAAATAACTGACCTGTTTCAAACTCAACAGAACAGTGTTGTTGAATGAATTCGCTTGATGAATGTTTCATTAACTTACAGAAAAAGTCATTTTGTAAAAGAATCAAAAGAGTGGGTTGAATCAAAATCCCCACTACTAGTC
The DNA here is from genome assembly GCA_036247105.1 of Cirrhinus mrigala. Classification (NCBI taxonomy): domain Eukaryota; kingdom Metazoa; phylum Chordata; class Actinopteri; order Cypriniformes; family Cyprinidae; genus Cirrhinus; species Cirrhinus mrigala. Next base: position 31,265,954 of record CM070015.1, read on the forward strand.
GTGTATAAAGGAAAGTATGTACACTACGAGTCAAAATTTTTTGAATAGTAAGATTTTTTTGATGTTTTTTAAAGATGTCTCTTTTGCTCACCAAGCCTGCATTTATTTGATCCAGAATACAGCAAAAGCAGTAATATTGTGAAATATTTTTACTATTTAAAATAACTGCTTTCTATTTGAATATATTTTAAAATGTAATTTATTCCTGTGATCAAAACTAAATTTTCAGCATCATTACTCCAGTCTAATATTCTGATTTGCTGTTCAAAAAACATTTATTATTATTGTCAATATTTAAATCAGTTAAGTAAGTTTTTTTTCAGGATTCTTTGATAAATAGAAAGATCCAAAGATCAGCATTTATCTAAAAAGCAGTAGAAATTAATACTTTTATTTAGAAAGGATGCTTTAAATTGATCAAAAGTGATGATAAAGACATTTGTAATATTACAAAAGATTTGTATTTCAGATAAATGCTGTTCTTCTGAACTTTCTATTCATCAAAGAAACCTGAAAATATTCTACTCAGCTGTTTTCAACATAATAAAAATAATAAATGTTTTCTGAGCAGCAAATCAGAATATTAGAATGATTTCTTAAGGATCATGTGACTCAAGTAATGATGCTAAAAATTCAGCTTTGAAATCAAAGGAATAAATTACATTTTAAAATATATTCAAATAGAAAACTGTTATTTTAAATAGTAAAAATATTTCAGAATTTTACTGTTTTTGCTGTATTTTGGATCAAATAAATGCAGGCTTGGTAAGCAGAAGAGACTTTAAAAAAACGTTAATAAATCTTACCGTTCAAAAACTTTTGACTGGTAGTGTATGTTTGAAATTTTATACTTGATTCTGATTGGTCATCGTACCATTTAGCAATCACATATTTTACATATACTTTTTACATATACTTTATAATAGGGTCCAATTAGTTTATTCTATCTAATGTTAATAACATACATTAGTTGTATTTACTAATTAATATTAGTTAATAATAATGCAAATATTCACTGTTAGTTCATGTCAGTTCAAATCCATGAAGTAATATTAAGAGAAACAAATTTTTGATTTTAATAATGTATTAGTACGTTATTTTAAATACTTTAGAAGTTCAAAATTGAAGATTTAAGATTTTTATTTGTCACATACACCATTCTATACAGAATATAACCTGCAGTGAAATGTAAATACATTTTTAATTGTTAGAGAATTGTTTTTATTGCAAAAAATGTATAAACAATAAACAAACAAACAAATAAATAAATAAAATAAATTCACCCTAAATCAGTATTTTATCAGTTTATTATTATTATTATTATTATTATTATTATTTATTTAATTTTTTATCAAAGTGGAGTAATATATGGTCATCACTGCAAAATAAATCCCTTTACACTTTTGCCAATAAAAATCTCTTTTTCTAAAGAAATGGTCAGAAGAGAAAATGAATACTCTCTCAATCAACATCTACTGTTTTTATCATAAAAATAACATCCCCAAAACTGTAATGGGTTTCATCCAAACTCAATCAGTTTCCAATTAGAAGGTTATATCTGCTAACATGCCAGCTAGATGAGTTTCGCCTGAGGTCCCTCTCTGTCTCTCTCTGCATAGCTCCATTGCAGTCAGGAATTGTCGTTTTTGTTTTTTTTTCTCTAAGCGTGCCTGGATCTCATGTGTTCTAGAATCTGCACATTTGTCAAGGAAACTTAGTTCTGTTGTGGCTAAAAATAGTGTCGGTGCGTCAGTGCACATGAGCTCTGATAAAGCCACACACGTCAAAGAGCCACGCTATCGCTCTGCCTTTACAGCTCGGAGACTGCGATTACCTGTACCGTCAATCCACCATCAAGAGCGCTCGCGTTCATTCAAGACAAGGGCTCAAAAAGATGAAACATCATTCTTCTTTTGCATGGCGACTGCTGCTCTGCTTTAGTTCAGAAGTTCATGCTGTGAATTAACCTCTGTCGGCCTCATTCCCAAATGAACATCAGTAAGAGCACTTATATTTGATTCAAGATAAATGAACTCACATTACATACTGATTCTGCTCAGTGGAGGTGATAGGAACTAAAAAAAAACTTGCAGTAGCATAGTGAATCTTGTAGAAATGTTAGGAACAGTCCTGTTCACTTAAACTAATATGATTCACTGTAATTGACTGTAGTCTCTCATTTCAGTGACTAAGAAGCGCTTGAATTTTGATTTTGACATATATAATAAACTTTTATATAAAGAAGTTTTCCTGTTTCCCAAAAACGACCCTACATAGCTGCTTTGAAACAATCTATATTGTAAAAAAGTGCTATATAACTAAAGGTGATCTGTAGGAATGTATGCATGAAATGCCATCTATGTTTGCTACTGTCCACCGTGTTACCTTTACTGGGTAACACAGTTGACGGGTAACTTAGTTGACATTTTTAGTGTTTTGGGCCTATACTCAACATGAAACCTAGAACTACTGAGCATATGGTATGTTTAGAAATATATTTTCACAAACAAAACATAAGTTTTAGTTAAGCTGCCTTGATAATATTTGCAGCAATAATACTTGTGTAACACTGTTGACAGTCAATTATTCCACTCTTGACACAGGTTTGATATTTTAACCAATATTAGGGGAAAGAGAGAGAACATAACTTCTAGCATTGCATCCATGTGCTTCCAGAGGAAATATCATCATACTGTGCAAATTATGTAAGCATGGGACAAACCATTCCTTTTTGAGGAGGTGGGTTTCTGGTAGGTAACTTAGTTGACAATGTTTTTTCGGATGCAAATAAAACAAGTTATATCACAATAAACAATTATTTTTGAAGCGCACACCCAAATGTCTTGATAACCTAATCTAACTGAAGGCAAAACTATGAAATTAATTTATATTTGAGGTAATTTTCATGCTTAAATGCAGAGTAGAATGAGCAACTTTACAAAATCAGACAACTAAATATCAGGGCTGTATGTAATATGAACATCATTTCTGAACAAAATATATGGCTTTTTTAACATATATTACTGTGATTTATATAATTGTAATATATAATTGTGTACTAGAAAATTAAGCATCTGGGCTTTATATTAAAAATATGTTAAAAATATACACTACCGTTCAAAAGTTTGGGGTCAGTAAGACTTGTAATAGTCTTTAAAGTAGTCTCTTATGCTCATCAAGGCTGCATTTATTTGATTAAAAATATAGAAAAAAAACAGTAATATTGCAAAATGTTTTTACAATATAAAATAATGTTTTTTTTTTTTATTTTAACATACTTTAAAATAGAATTTATTCCTGTGATGAAAAGCTGAATTTTTATCAGCTGTTACTCCAGTCTTAAGTGTCACATGATCCTTCAGAAATCATCCTAATATGCGGATTTATTATTAGAATGATCAGTGTTGGATAATATCAACAGTTGTGCTGCCAAATATTTTTTGGAACCTGTAATTTTTTTTTTCAGGATTCTTTCATGAATAACAAGTTTAAAAAGTACAGTGTTTATTCAAAATATAAATATTTTATAACAATGTAAATTATTTATTATTAACTTTTAATAAACATTTAATTATTAACTTAATACATCCTTGGTGAATAAAAGTATTAATTTCTTAAAAAAAAAAAAAAAAAAGAAAGAAACAATAAAAATGTACTGACCCCAAACTTTTGAACGGTAGTGTATTTCACGGACATAAGATGTATCCACAATTATAGTGTATATATTAGGGGTGTGACGATACATGTATTCGTATCGAACTGTCACGGTATGGGCATCTCGGTTCGGTGCATGAGACCTTACAATGAATACAGGTGATTCACCCTCAATCCAGAAGGGGGCGCCAGCAGTAATGTAACGCTGTTTGATAACTGCCAGCAGAAGAACAGCGAATGACAGGAGTTGTGCATTTGAAAACAAAGACCACTAGACAGTGACCATGTGCTGATTCTGAACGCGTCTCTCACTGACAAAGGAGTATAACGTTACTTTAAAGGCTTGCGCACTCAACTGTCTGCGAAATGGAGCTTTGTGCTCTTGTATTCTACCTCTCTCATTCAGCACAAATCCAAATAATCCATAATATTTAAATATTTGCGATGCATCCAAATGCTAAACTATTATTTATTATGTTAATTTTAGACTTTGTACTTCAGTCGCGTTCTAACGGTGACACAGTGAGGCGGGCGCGCTGATGTTTGGTTCACTGTGTTTTACTTTGATAAAGTACCAACTGCGCTGTCAAGTTAGCAATGCTAGCAGCCTGGAACTGATATGTTTTGTTTGTTTGCGCCGGTGTGATTACTTCAACTTTCCTCATACCAGCAAAATCAACTTAAACATAAAACAAATAGAATGTCGCTTTCAACCATTTGAGTTTCCTTTCTGTCACAAAACTGAACTGAAACTCAGCAAATATAGGCTATGTTACGTGTCGCACAGTTTTTTCCCCTTGTCTATCAGTTAACTAAATTAAATAAATTTCAGGTATTTATTCCTTGTATGTATGTATGTACTGCAGATTTTATAGCCTAGCCTATATATGACATTAATTTAATTTAATATTAATATTTTCACATGCAGGTGGAAAAAAAATGTAATTTGTAATGTACTGTCTGTTTAAAATAAATGAAAAGAAACCTAGCATAGTAGATTTGAATTTTTTTTTTTTTTTTTCTGTTGTACCGAAATCGTATCGAACCGTGACCCTCGAACCGAGGTACGGACCAAACCGTGACATCTGTGTACCGTTACACCCCTAATATATATATATATTTTATGTCCATCAAATATTTTTTATTTAAACTCACTAAAATAGCAGCCTCAGCCCAATCAGAAATACCGAACTTACATAAAAACCTATACATCTGAGCCTGATAAAAATGCATTTTTTTAAAGAAAGATGTCAGATTTAGCTGGTTTTGTATCTGATGTAATCCACAGCTTTGTATTTAAGCCCTCATGATACTTTGTTGTGTACTGAATGCTGTTCAAATTTATTGTTTATAGTCAAGCTCATAGTTTGTTTTGTTTCAGGTCTTGGATTTAATTCACAGTTCATGTCTTTGGATTATCACTGTTGTAAATACATGTGCACTTGGGTTCTCCACGTCATCATCCTCGTCTGTTTCATGTCAGCATTGTTACACCTTGGTGAGTTGCAGTATTAATGCACAAACACACTTTGTTTGTCTTAAAGTGACAGTTCACCCAAAAACCTGTATGACTTTGTTTCTTCTGTTAAGCACTAAAGACAACTGACATATGGAACATCACAAGACTGAGGAAATTTTTGTTGAACTGTCCCATTAAATGCAACTTAAACAGGCAAGATGAGAAAAATGGATGAGTGTCAGAATGTCAGATCATTACGCCTTGTAAAAGCAGCTTAAAAGACTTGTCTATTATGCCATTAATATAAATGAAAGGACAATATTGACAAGATAAAACACTCCCTTCTCTCGCTGGATAACACTGGTAGCTCAATAAGACATTTCAGTCTGAAACATAGAAGGAAAATGTTCAGCTAAGTTAAAATACAAGTCAGTATTAAAGCATTCTGAAAATTTTGACTACTTTTAGCAGATCACATTATTACTATTTTCCATCCAATGGCACCTTTTTTTGAGGTCTAGGCCATGGAGCAATATAAATCGGTTTTTGACCACTTGAAAATGTGTACAATTTAACAATTTGCTCCTGCAGCCATATTGAGATTGCAATATCTCTGGGACTAAACCATATAGGGCATTAAAAATGAAGATACCAAAAGGAAAGTTTGATAAGACTCAAAATCTAAAAGGCCATTAAGATCTTTTTAATACTTCTAATACTTCTTTAATACTTTAATACTTCTGAGTTACAGGCATGCAGACTTTGGAGAAAAAACTTGAAAAGTGTTTTTTCCCCATTTTTGAATGGTTGCCACTAGCATATACTGCAACAATAGACCTACCAGTCTGTGTGTAAAAATAATATAATAATGCTGCCATCTTTCTAAAGTCATTTTTACCCTCCTGTTATTTGGCTCCAAAACTCAAGTGAAAATTGTCATTTGACCCCCCTCTATAAAATAGTCGATTACTCAGTAAATATACATCTGTGACATTTAAAGGAGAAGTCCACTTCCAGAACAACAATTTAAAGATAATGCACTCACCCCCTTGTCATCTAAGATGTTCATGTCTTTCTTTTTTCAGTCGTAAAGAAATTATGTTTTTGAGGAAAACATTTCAGGATTTTTCTACATATAATGGACTGATATGGTGCCCCAAGTTTGAACTTCCAAAATGCGGGTTCAAACGATCCCAGTCGAGGAAGAAGGGTCTTATCTCACGAAACGATCGGTTATTGTCATAAAAATAATACTATATATATATATATATATATATATATATATATATATATATATATATATATATATATACTTTGAACTGTTTTTTTCCGGTTCATGACAGTTAGGGTATGTGGAAAAACTCCCATCTCATGTTCTCCCTCAACTTCAAAATCGTCCTATATCGCTGTTTTATCTTTTTTGTTAAAGGTGTTTGATCTTCTTTGCACGTTCACTTTTCAAAGACTGGTTCGATACTTCTGCAGCGATGTAAAATGATTCTGAAATGATTTTTGAAGTTGAGGGAGGAAATACAATTGGAGTTTTTCGACATACTCTTGAATCAGAATACACAGAGTTCAGGCAGAGCAAGACAAGACGAGCGTTTGACATTAAAAAGTATATAAATTGTATTATTTTTATGAAAATAAAATCGTTTTGCTAGATAAGACCCTTCTTCCTCGGCTGGGATCGTTTACAACTGCATTTGGGATCGTTTGAAGCCGCATTTAAACTGCATTTTGGAAGTTTAAACTCAGGGCACCAAAGCAGTCCACTATATGGAGAAAAATCCTGAAATGTTTTCCTCAAAAAACTAATTCTCTACAACTGAAGAAAGAAAGACATGAACATCTTGGATGACAAGGGGGTGAGTACATTATCTGTAAATTGTTGTTCTGGAAGTGGACTTCTCCTTTAATGTTTTGGCTTTCATCACCACATGTTTATCTTTCCTCAGAAAAAAAATACTGACAAAATCAAAAACGAGCCATATATATTCATCCTGTTTTCTGCTTCTGCTTAAAAAAAAATTAATGATGTCATACTAATCATGTGGGTATATTGGCATGGATATCAGAGTGTTGTTTGTGTGTACTGAGAAATTTTTGTGTAAATGAATGGTTTTTTTTTTTTTGTTTTGTTTTTTGTTTTTTTTTAAATCTGACACTGCAAAAGTCTGACAAAATAATTCATCAAAATTAAGTTTGTTTCTAATTATCCAGGACTGTAGAAATGTAAAAAAATCTGCTTAGCATTTAGTATAAGGAAAATTATTTTTCTTCATAAACAGCAGTGGCATTATGTAAACAAACTAGCATTTTGAGTTAAAATCATAAAAAATGAATGCATTTTTGGTAGTTATGAACATAACTGATGTTGGTCAAAAATTGCGATTAAAAACGAGAAAAAATGTTTTTGTAACCATTGTAACTCTTATATTGAAGCTTAATGGTTAATAATAATAATGCAATCAAATATGCCAAAAAAATTAACTAAGATTTACCTGTTGTCTTGATTTAATGTGCTGATATTTATATTAACTGTTAAATGCACATATCTACTAGCACATTACAGTTGCTGCTGTCCTGTTGAAACTGGCTTACTGAATTGTTGTGATTACCCTCTTTTATCAAACTGCTGTTCCTGCCATTTATAATAGCAGTAAACCGCTCAAAACTGCGTTATAGTGGTTTTCTTAGCCTCTTGAAGCAATAAATCCTCTTTAGCTGTAGTAAGAAACATGGTCTGTACCTTGGTGATGGCAGTGAAGACCTTCTCCAGAATAGCGTTGTGCTGAGCCTTCTGCGGCCCGTTGGCCTGGATTTTCAGACCTAGTGCACATGGCCTTGCAATAAACCTAAAACAACCAATAACAAAGAACGCTTTATTAGATTTATATCTTGTAATATCAATGCTTGCTAACTTAATTCCGGAGGTCGGACAGGCTGCATTAAAAATCAATACACAAAGGGAACCTCTGAGGTAAAACCACAGCAGGAGGCTAAAGAAATTCTCCTGTTTGCAATCACCCCGGCCGTCTTGCCAAATCTTCAGAGACGACGTGTTAGCCCGCACAGGACAGCTGTAAGCATTTTATCTTTCTGCAGCTGACTAGCTGCTTTTGCGAAGGTCTGATAAACATCTGTGTATTAGGAAATAAACAGCCGCTGATCAGAGCGACTGCATTACAGTTGGTATTGTAATGCTAATGCGATTCTATCTTGTTGATCTGATAATGACAATGTTAAAAAGCAACAACAACCAGAAGAAACATTTCATGGGTCATTGCTACTATGCAGTACATTTTCATATCCCCATCTTAGTCTAAATATCAAACTCAATGTTAATGAAAAGTCATATTTAATCCACAATAGCAATGAACATGATTATGCAATGAGCAGATGATGTATGAAATGATAAACTGTTCCCAAAAATATGTTCCAAAAATGTTTTGCTAATGTTCCTAATAGCTGGGTCATTCTATAATATGGGGTACATTTAAAATTTGACAATGTGAAGAAAAAAGTTTTCCTGTTTCCCAAAAACCCAAACATGACCTTACATAGCTGCTTTGAAACAATCCATATTGTATAAAGTGCTATAATTGTGTACTAGAAAATTAAGCATTGGGGCTTTATATTGATGAAAATATATATGAAAAATGTATTTCACGGACATGAGATTCACCCAGTTATAAAAACATTATTTGTGTTTTAGAAACATGTTTTCTTGGTTTTGCGAACATTCCATTTTATAATTGTGCAAACATCATGGAAACATTACTTTTGAATGTTTTGAACATTCCGAAACAAGTAAAAAGCATTTAAAAAAGTGACATCACCATCTGATTAAAGAACATTTAAGACCAGATAACTTTGAACAAACATTCCATTAAAGGAGACCTGCTATGGAAAAATCACTTCTATACGGTGTTTGAAGACAGTTGTGTGGCCGCAGTGTGTGAAAACAATCAGCCTATAATGGAAAAATCCACCCACTCATTTTTTTGTAATTCCGATAAATCATAAACAGTCTCTCCGAATGCGCAATTCCGGATTTCTTCCTATTGTAGGGAGAAATCCCGCCCATTTTTTATGATCTCTGCCTTATTAGCAAAGACACAGCCCTGAGTGAAAAGCAGTAGTCCGCCATTACTGGAGATATACAACGTCAGTGCCAAAGAGGCATTACAAGTGTTGTGTTTTGGGATGCACCAACCAACATAGGAGTCTCCATAGACTCCCTCTATCTGAGCCACTGAGGACACTGTTGTTAAATTTTATTTTTTGAAAGAAATGTCACTGAAAAAAAAAAATCGGTGAAGTCCCCTATATGTTTAGGGATTGATACCAACACTTTGTTCGTAAACGTCGGCTGCATACAAAGTAAGTATCGTGTTTGTTTTCCAAATTGCCTTTCTGAAAGAGCTTCTTGGCACTCTGTAAGGCTAATGATGCTAAAGCTACCATTGTCTCTGCCTGTTTTCACTGATGCTGCCTTCACGTGCTACCAGAATGATCGTAAATAGAAATGTGGTAGCTAAAAATTGCATATGAAAGTGCTTCGAAGTCGACTGCTTGAATTTGTTGAGCTCATAATCACAAGTGGACTTTGCGATGGCACCAGCTATGTCGTTATTTTTATTGCGCCGTGCTCCCTAGAGTACGTATGTGAAGTTCTAGCTCAAAATACCAGACAGATAACTTTTTATAGCTTGTTAAAATTGGCGTTTTTAGGGTATGAGCCTAAGCACACCGTATTTGTGTTTGTCCCTTTAAATGCAAATGAGCTGGTGCTCCCGGCCCCCTTTTCAGAAGAGGGTGGAACTTCAAAAGCCATCAAAAACAAAACAATCACCAGCTCATTTGCATTTAAAGGGACAAACACAAATACGGGCGCGCTTTCGCTCATACCCCTAAAAATGGCAATTTTAACAAGCTATAAAAAATTATCTGTCATGTATTTTGACCTAAAACTTCACATACGCACTCTAGGGACATCAGAGACTTATTTTACATCTTGTAAAAAGGGGCATATTAGGTTCCCTTTAATGTTACTGAAATGTTTGTTCATAACTGAGAAAACGACGGCAGAACGTTCTCCGTTAGATTTTTTTTTTTTTTACTTTAACAAAATTTGTTACTTCTTTCATCAGGAAGTAACACAATTATAATTCTCCTTGATAAAAATGATAACAAGAACTTGCTAAATGTTCGATATAATGTTTATGCGCCAAATGCGGAACAAAACAGTGCTACTCATTTGAATTCAGCGAAGAACACAAATGACTCAGTGATTTAAACTAGTTTAAAGTCAGATGAAACAGCGCTGACAAACTGGAGAAAACGCTGTGTGCAATCTACAAATCGCCATCATTTACCATGGATTTACTGTAGTAACATTAACTGCACCATGGTGTTGTGTCAGAAATGTAATATCAAATTTTATTATATTGCTGTAGACATGTATTAAATATATAAATTTTTAATAAATATATAAATTTTTGCCCATATCCCCCAGCCCTAATTTATCCTGCGTGATCAAATTAAACAAATCGTTATGATGATCATATGCGACCCTGGACCACAAAACCAGTCATAAGTAGCACAGATGTATTTGTATCAATAGCCAACAATACATTGCATGGGTCAAAATGATAGATTTTTCTTTTATGCCAAAAATCATTAGGATATTAAGTAAAGATCATGTTCCATGAAGATATTTGGTAAATTCCCACAGTAAATATATCAGAACTTAACTTTTTATTTGTAATATGCATTGCTAAAAACCTCATTTGAACAACTTTAAAGGTGATTTTCTCAATGTTTAGATTTTTGCACCTTCAGATTCCAGAATTTCAAATAGTTTTATCTCTACCAAATATTGTCCTATCAAACCATACATCAATGGAAAGCTTATTTATTCAGCTTTCAGATGATGTATAAATCTCAATTTAAAAAAAAAATTGACCCTTATGTCTGGTTTTGTGGTCCAGGCTCACATATCAAGACTGATATCACAGATAAACTTTTTTCTGAAAGTCTGGTATTCACTTTTATAGAAATGCAACATTAACACAAACATTTTTTTTTTTTCAACAGGTACTTCAAAACCAAAATGGCTAAGAAAAAAATATATATACATAAACTACTGTTCAAATGCTTCAGGTCAGTATGTTTATTTTATTTTATTATTTATTTATTAATTTTTTAGATAAATTAATGCTGGCTGCATTAAATTGCAAAGACATTTATGATATTACAAAATATTTCTAATTCAAGTAAATGTTATTTTGAATTTTCTATTTAGCAAAAATAGTAAGCACCACTGAACTGTTTTCAACACTGATAATAATAATGAGAAATCAGCATATTAGAATGATTTCTGAAGTATCATGTGACACTGCAGATTGGAGTAATGATGCTGAAAATTAAACTTTACATCACATAAATAAATTACATTTTTAAATATATTCAAGTAGAAAACAGCTCTTTTACAATTTCACAATATTAATATTATATATAGAAAATATATAGAATAATTGCTATATTATATACAGAAAATATCTTTCTATATTATATATAGAAAAAGGGCAAAGCTTAGAGATGAATTGGCCTTTTAAGTCTGGGAAAGTAAGATGTCACAAGAATGGAAATGGAGGTGGCAGCAGACAGTTTTAATGAGCTCTTGCCACTTAATTAATAATCTCATCCAATTAAGAGCCCTCACATGCTGAAAATGCAATTCAGTGCAGAAAATGCTCTAGAAATGGTTCTTATAAGAAGCTGAAGAGCTGCGATAAGGTTATGTGTGGCCGGACTGATTTGCAGCCTGTGCTCTGTTTGCTTTGTGGGGCTGAAATGCCATAAATGGGCTGTTGCTTATCATAAAAATTTACAGGGATTGTGCAACGCAGGAGGATGGAAGAGGATGTTTGTACTTCACATAATCTGTCCTCTTTCCACAGAGGAAGTCAAGTGATGCCACAGTGAAGACCACGAGAGCTATTATCAAGAAGTTCTGCTTTGACACTGATGGCTTTTATTATATTGCAAATGTTTTGTTATATGCAAAGTCAGATCCAAAGGTTTCAGCCAGTCCAAAGCTGACCGAACACACGGGTTAAACTTATACACTAACTTTTTTTATTTTAGAAAACCCGTCTTCCTTCCTAGACACAATCCCAGAGGAGACCCTGACAGTATATTTCACCTTCTAACTATGAAGATCAACATTCAGGTGGAAAGATCTGAAGAACTCTGTCAGATGAAGGTGAAGAGCAGATGGTCTGTGGCATACATAAACACAAAACCTGACACTGCGCCGTCCCGCGGGGAATTTGTCAAAACTGCTGCTTTGTGACATGGAAAGCCAACCCATTTTGAGATGTCAAAGCTCATAATAGCGCAAAGTTAATGTTCAAGTGTCATAACTCACTGTAAAGCATGATATACTGTTGATATCAAGTGCAGAGTGTCTGGTTTTATCAACCAATCTCAAGCATACGACTGCACTATAGAGGAGACCGGGGCTAGTTGTCACATGGGGAAGAGGTTATATGTCAGTAACTAGTCAAAAGTCCCAAACGCACAAAAGACTTTCTCTAGCAGTGGTTTTCTATGTTAGGTGAAACTTCACTGCTTCTGGACAAAACAGAAAAAAATAAGTTTTTGTTTAATGGAATTGTTTTGACTGTTCAAAAAGGTTTGGGTGCATCTTTAATTTTTTCACTTTTTTTTTCCACTTAATATAAGTCAGTAACATCAAGTGCTAAAATAATGTGTCCAATATTAAATATAAATATGTATAAATATAAATAAGCATTAGGAGTTCACATTATTAAATAAGTGAATGGAGACTGCAATAAATAAATAAATAAATAAACTGTCACCACAGTCAAGACAGAAAAATTATAATTACTATATTTTATACATCACGTCCTATTATTGTTTTTATTCATTTATTTATTTATTTTTGATGTTACTACCTACTAACAGCACCAGCTTAAAATGAAGGATTGTATGTTATAATCTCTAAAAAAAAATGTCATATTTTTAATTTATGAGTTGACATATCATGATTGAACACAGAAATATAATTTTATTAATTGAATTTGTAATTACCTACATACACACTACTATTCAAAAATTTGAGGTCAGTATTGTTTTTTTTTAATAGAAATGAATACATTTATTCAGCAAGGTTAAGCTGACAGTAAATGTGTTTGTAATATTACAAAATATATTAGTATAATATAAATAATATTACATATAGTAATAAAGTATTATAATAATATTAACTTTCTATTTATCAAAGTATCCAGAAAAAAATGTTTGCCTATAAATAAATAAAATAAAATAAAATAAAAATTAATTAAATAGTCATTACATCATATTACAGTGCCACCACAGTCAAGAGAGAGAAATATAAAATTAGTATATTTTAAGAAATTAATACATTTATTCAGCAAGGTTGCATTAAATTGGTTAAACTGACAGTAAAGACGTTTGAAATATTACAAAAGTTATTAATACAGTATTATATATATATATATAAATATTTAAAAATAAATGCTGTTCTTTTCAACTTTCTATTCATCACAGAATCCAGAAAAAATGGTTTTCCTCTAAATACATAAAATATATTAATATTATAATAATATATATTTTAAATATTTCAAATAAATGCTGTTCTTTTCAACTTTCTATTCATCAAAGAATCCAGAAAAAAATATCATGTTTCCCTCTAAATAAATAAATACAATATATTAAAATTATAATATTTTAAAAAATATTTTAGTTATTTCAATATCAAATAAAAGGGGGAAAAAAAGTCATGTTTTCCTCTAAATCAATCAATCAATCAATCAATCAATTAATTAATTAATCAATCTTCACCAAAGGAATAAATTACATTTTAAAAATTACTGTTTTTATTGTATATTTAATTTAAAAAATGTAGCCTTGGTAAGAATAAGATACTTTAAAAATATTAAGACAGTATTTATTATTACTATTATGATTTGTTAATAGTAGTTGTTGTTATTATTATTATTATTATTATTAATATCCATCAGAGTAGGTATGGCTGAAAAAGATGTTTACATGCTCCACATCTATTTAAATATTCCTCTATAGCTTTAATCAGCATCTTCAGGAATTCAGCAGTGTGATAAATAGCGAAATGTAGGTCAAGAGACTCTTAAAAATGTAGGCCGTGATGTTTCTTTAAATGTTTGTAAATATTTTAAATAAGATGACCCAAAATTCTCATTAATACAAGTATATGCCAGTCAGCTTGAATATGTCTCTAGAATATCATCTTAATAGGGTTAATTCATTAACATGACACTGATGCATGACAGGAAACATATTAAACTCAATTTTGTGCTTCATGCAGTAATTGTTTTACTATTTTTGTGCTGAAAACGACAGGCTCCCTTTGTGACAACTTACCCCATACAGTAACGTGACAACATGTCCCAGTATTTGGAGTCAGTGGAGATTCTCAAACTTTAGATTTGCTCTAAAATCAAAAATAGATGGCACACCTAAGAATGATCTACACAACAAAGAGAGGCACTGACCTACTTTCATCAGTATTATTCCAGAAGATGGGCCATATTGGGTTCCTGTCATTGTCCTAATTCATACAAAGCTTCAGTGACAATGTGAAGGAACACAAACCTGTCCCATCATCATCAGCTAAGGATGAGCACTAAGCGCAACATCTTCAGCAGTGATGATGATGATGCTGCTGGTGATGATGATGAAGATGTGACACTGGACGTACCTCTCAAAGACCAGCCGGATCATAAACATGCAGAATGCTAAAGGACACGCCAGATACAGATCCTCGGCTTGTGGGAAGGTTGACTCGTCTGTATTTTTCAAGTCAGCCCAGGTTACGTTGTGCGGGAGCCAGAAGCGCTCGTTCCAGAACCATGCCAGAATCCCTGCCATTTCCAGCGGATCTGATGTCTTCACGCCCGTGCTGATGTGCGGTCAATGGCCGATGCGGCTTGCGACGCTCTTTCACGGCTGATCTTTGCAGGTCCAGTGTGATGATGATGATGTTGGTGATGATGGAATCGGGTTTTGCACCGCCCGTTTGTGTTGCGAGTCTCCGCTCTCTCCAATGTAGGGAAGTAGAACGCGGCCGACGCGCTCCGCCTCCGCGACGCTGATTGGTCAGTGCGCTTGTCAATCATATATGCGTCGCTTAAAGGTACAGTTCAGGCAGAAATTAATGTTCTTCTGTCATTATTTAGTCATCCTGAAATATCCAAAATTGTTTTTAAACTATTTTTTTCTCTTTATTTTTTCAAAAAAGTATTTTTTAATTATTGTTTTTAATTCATTTTCATACAGACCACGTCAAAAACAATAAATGCGTTGTCTTAGGCCTATACAGAAATCCAAATTATTTCAGTATAATTTATATACTATTATAGTAGCCTATATAGCAAATTACTGGTTTCATTTTTAGTAATTTTGATATGTACTTTTTCTTCAAATATTACTTTTTAGAGTTTTATTTTGTATATCACACACTATAATTGTTTTTTTAATTAAATAAATAATATATTACTAACTACTAACAGCACCTACTTAAAATGAAGGAAATTATGTTAAAATCTGAAATAATATATTTAATTATATAAAGGAATAATTTATGAGTGAGTTGACATATCATGGTTGGATATAAAATATGAGTATGATTACTTAATTTATAATTACTAATATACAATCAAACGTTTAAGGTCAATACTGTTATTTAACAATATATTTCTAATACATTTATAAATATAAATATATTTATAATTTTCGTTTAGTTTGTTTTTCATTTAAAATGTATATTTTATGTTGTATCAGCTTTATTTCAATGAACAAAAAATGGTGTTAATAGTTTTAGTTAACAGTAATAGTTTTTGTTTTTGTAATTATTAAAAATGTTTCTTTAAATGTTTTATGTTCGTCTGCACATTTTCATTTGTAATTTTAATAATGTTTTATTATTATTTATTTTGATATTTGTTTTTATTTGTAAACTTTTTATCTGATTTTTATATGTAATTAAGCACATTTTGTTGTATTCGTGTATTGTCTCCATGCAATAAACTCCCTATAAAGTCACATTTCAAAATAAAAGCACAGAACGAACCACCTGTCATGGGCTCTTTAGCAGTTAAATCTTATAAAATGGCGCCACCTGCTGGGCGACGGATAGTTTTTCCCAGTGGCTACTGCAGTGCTAGTCTTTTTGTTATTACTTTTATAAAGGTGAATCCAAATAGAAATGATATTGTAAACTATATATTAATTCTTGCGAAATTATTTAAACATAAAGCCAAATTCATCAAGGTCCGACTTCTTTTTAAAAATTTTTTACGTGAGATGGGTTTAAATATTAGTTCATGAGGATTTATGATGTAATCTCTATTATAGATCAGTGGAAAACATGTTAATAAAAAAGGGATAAAAGTGTTTTACAGGGTTATTAGTCATGAGAGAGAAAGACACCGAGATCATCAGTCATGAAAAAGATTTATAATAGTTAGGCCTACCGAGTATATGATATCTCAGCCTTTACATTTTGAGAATATGTAAACAAACAAATAACATATGTAATAGTGAAGGTTTTTTATTGGCACAGTTCTGCGCTTACATGAATATTAACTACGTAAAGTGTAAGGACGTAATAACGCTAAAAAGAAGATTACCAAGCAACGTCATAAGCTACGCGTTTGCTGAATAAACAAGACTAATTAATATTTATAAGGTACGCGTTTGCAATATAATCACGTCTGAAATGAATATTTATGAGCAAAGCTTTTGCTTTAGTAGGATTCAGTCTCTGTCCATCTATGCTTTTACGAACCCTACTATGGTTAAGAACTGGTGACTATTTTTGCGAACACAAACCTAATAAATAAATAAATAAATAAATAAATAAATAAATAAATAAATAAATGTTCTAAAAACATACCATTTTTTAAAAATTCAATAAATTACAACAAGATGGCTTTCAAAATACGCTTATTCAACAAAATAACAGAGGCTTTGGCATTAGAAAACATAAATAAATTAATAAAAAATAAATAAATAAATAAATCCTAATATATATATATATATATATATATATATATATATATATATATATATATATATATATATATATATATATATATATATATATATATATATATTTTAATTAAAGAAATGACAAAGCTTTCAAAATATGCTTACTAAACCTAATACGGACTTTGACAATTAGAAAGCATAAATAAATAAATAAATAAATTCCAAAACCATAAAAATGTTTACAAATATATACGCTTACTCAACAAAATAACAGAGGCTTTGGCATTAGAAAACATAAATAAATAAATAAATAAATAAATAAATCCTAATATATATATATATTTATATATATATATATATATATATATATATATATATATAGATTTTTTTTTTTTAATTAAAGAAATGACAAGGCTTTCAAAATATGCTTAGTAAATCTAATACGGACTTTGACAATTATAAAGCATCAATAAATAAATAAATAAATTCCAAAACCATAAAAATATTTACAAATATATACGCTTTCTCAACAAAATAACAGAGGCTTTGGCATTAGAAAACATAAATAAATAAATAAATAAATAAATAAATAAATCCTAATATATATATATATATATATATATATATATATTAGAAAGCATAAATAAATACATGCATAAATTCCAAAAGCATAAAAAATATTTAATTCTTTTTTTTTTATTACAGAATGACAACGGTTGGTTTTCAAAATATGCTTACTAAACCTAATAGGGGCTTTGGCAATTAAAAAAGAAATAACGAAAATAAATAAATAAATAAATAAATAAATAAATAAATAAATAAATTCCAAAAACATAGAAATATTTACAAATATTTTTTTAGAGAAATCACAACAAGATGGCTTTCAAAATACACTTACTCAACATAATAACAGGGGTTTTGGCAGTTAGAATAAATAAAAATAAATAAATAAATAAGTTCCAAAAACAAAAAATATGTACAAATATTTTTTTATTAAAGAAATGACAACAAGATGGCTTTCAAAATATGCTTACTCAACAAAATAACAGGGGCTTTTGGCAATTAGAAAGAAAGAAAGAAAGAAAGAAAGGAAGAAAGAAAGAATGTATCAATGAATCAATTCATTAATAATAATAATATAAATAAATAAATTCTAAAAACATAAAAATATTTACAAATATTTTATTAAAGAAATTACAACAACATGGCTTTCAAAATATACTTACTCAAGATAATAACAGAGGTTTTGGCAATTAGAATAAATAAATAAAGTTCCAAAAACATTTACAAATATTTTTTTATTAAAGAAATGACAACAAGATGCTTTTAAAATAATACAATTCTAATTTATATGTATATTTTATTTTATATAGCAGACACAATTTAATGGGCAATTCATTGAACCTTCAGACAAAAAAAAAAAGTTCAAATTTCATTCAATTCAGAGGTTCCAAACCAAAATATGCCGTTTGGTGCAGATGCTGATATTTATTTGCCCAAAAATGAAATTCTGATATGTAAATCAAAGAGAGGCATGAATGAATAAATAAATAAAACCACCTGACGTGACTAGACGCTCTAGCGAAGGTCACCAAAAACGTCACCACGGCCGAATTCACAAGCTACTTAATATCCACGTGTTACGCTGTAGTGATATCAGCGCGCCGCGATGAATATTCATGAGCTCAGCCCTCGCTGTAGTAGGATTCGCGATGTCTCTCTCCGGATGTGTTCATCACAGGCGGTAGTGATCCAGCAACAGCAGCAGCAGCAGCAGCGGCAGCGGTGAGGTGAGCGAGTGAGAGCGACTCTCTCAGCAGCATCATGGCGGAGCAGAGCGACTCCCCGGCGGCCGTCCAAACCCCGCAGCCGGCGCTCACCACCAGCTGGCCCATTGTCAAGGAGGCGTACGAGCTCCAGGAGGTGATCGGTGGGTAGTTGCAGATGGATTTGAGCCCGTCAGTGGCTGCGGTTTGTTGCTTTGGTTTGGGCCTACCGGCTTTTTTTCCATATGCACCAGCCGATGACAGTAATGCAATGCGGATATGACAAGTGGAGCTTCCTATCATATGTTTTAGAGCTGTTAGTTGACAGTGCGCATGTTACGAGTGATGATGCTTAATAATAGCATGTGTCCAGCGAGACATCAGGCTACTGTGGTGTTTACAATAAAGATGCTGTTATTATACACAGGGAAGGTTATTTTGGCCAAAAAGTGCAACCAAGTTTCAGGGGGTTAAAGTTGATGCATTGCGCAGGCTGGCGGATATTTAACAAAACACTATTAACAATGACAACAAGAATCATTATTATGATTTTGTGTATTTTAAGATTAACATTCTAAGTGTGTAGTACATGTGTGCATCTTATCGGCACTTGCACGCCTTCGCACTGTCTGTGAGATTCAAAGGTGTCATTTGCTGCATGCGATGCGTTTGCTCTCGCCTCATGTCGCCCTCTGCTGCTCGGATTGAGCAATTCTCTTTTCTTACAAGTGCATTTAGTAATTTCTTGTTAGTTCACAAAGTTCTTCACAAAGAAATGCGAAGCAATTTTGAGAATTGATTTACAATGACACATTTATATACGTCACTTAAACACAATTGGCGGATTAATCTCATAACACGTTAGATTAATCAATTAATGTATTTTTTTGTTTATTATTTTACATTAACAACTAATGTACATTTATTATTATTATTATTATTATTATTATTATTATTAGTAGTAGTAGTAGTAGTAGTAGTAGTATTAATTATATGTATATTTTATATTATACAGCACACACATTAACCCTGTGAAGCCTGACACATGAAATAATAGTTTAATAATTTAATGGAGCAATTCATTGAACCTTCAGGCAAAAAAAATAAAATTAAAATAAAATAAATAAATAAATCAAATAAAATTAAATAAATAAATACATTTTATAAATTGTGTGTGTGTGTATATATATATATATATATATATCTGTATAATTATAAATGAAATTATATTTTTAAATCTAATTGTATTTTTTAAATTTTACACACACACTCACATATATATATATATAATAATAATAATAATAATAATAATAATAATAATAATATATATAATAATATATATAATAAAATAAAATCATATTTTTAATAATATTTTATAATATTTTTAATATATATAGGTAAGATGAAATTATGATAGCTTGTGATGTGTATATATATATATATATATATATATATATATATATATATATATATTTATTTTTATTTTTTTTTTTTACAATTTGTAAGCACCTTTTTATTCACTAGTTAAATGGTTAACATGAAGGCCATAAAATCATGTGTAGTAATTTTTGCAAAAAGACACTTTTCAGGATGTCAGCTTCTCAAAATATGACCGAACGTGAATTTTATGAGTGAACTTTTCCTAAAAATCAATAGCCGTTATTTTATGACATTTTCCCTTCTCTCTTTTTTATTTAGTTCATTGACATTTCGCTGTGTTCTCCAATTCCTAAAAAGTTTGGCTTGAATGTTATTGATGGACCCACTGCCTGCAGATATGAGTGTCCCAAAGTAAATAAGAACAAAAACACAAAAAGGCCCTCTTCATGGCTCTGAGCACGGTGGGGTTGAGATGCGTCTTAAAGCAGTATGCTATCAGCTCAGATAAGAGCTAGCATTACCAGAGAGCTTCTCTATAGTTTCTGTGCACTTATGCTGCTAATCGGTGTGTCGTGTGGTCAGGACCCCCTCCTTATCTGTCAGCCGCAGTTGGCAGAGTGTCACACACTCTTACCGTGTGAATAACAGCACTGCGTTTGTGTTTGTACATGTGTGTTTATAGTCACAAATGTGAGATGTCATATCGGATGTGAATCAGCAGTTGGCTATTGGTGAATTATGTTTTATGCATTAATGTGAAATATTTTCAGGCTTAGTGAAATTGCACACCTTTTTTTAAAATGCATTTGAATAGATAGATAAATTGTGTGTGTGTGTGTGTGTGTGTATATATTATATATATATATATATATATATATATATATATATATATTATATATATATATATATGAAGAGTTCAGATGTAAAACTAGCTAAATTCAGCAGACGGTTTTCTTTAAAAAAATGCATTTTTATCAGGCTCAGATGTATAGGTGATATGTAAGTGCCGGTACTTCTGATTGGGCTGAAGCTGGTATTTTAGCGAGTTTGAAAAAAAAGTATTTGATGGAAGTATAATATGTGTCGAGAGCGTTCACTCAGTATCATTATCTCATTTCTGACCGAGATGGCTTTTAGCTGGTTTTGCATCTGAACTCTTTATATATATATATTAGTTATATATATATATTATATATATATATATATATATATATATATATATATATATATATATATATATATATATATATATATATATATATTAGTCGTGTCAAAATTAGCGCATTAACGCAGGCGATGAATTTTTTCATTTTAACGCGATAAAAATATTTAACGCAGGGGCGTGGCTAGCTATTTAGACGCAGAACGTAATAATGAACAGGAGACTTTTCAGACGAGCGCTCCAACGTCACCTCAACAACAGTCAAACGAGCGCGGAAACGGTACCGGTGACGATCGGAGCTTCAGTAGAACATCTGTGAACTGCGGTCAGATGAGATGTTGTCTGGTCATGTCAGTAAAAACGAATCGTCCTGTCCTGTCAGTCGTTATACTGTGCTCGTAGCGAGTGTTTTTCAAGTGCACGCACAAATATGCCGGCACGCGCTGTATTAGGCTGTAGCCTATTAAAGCACTGTATCATATTCAAACCCAAATAAAACTATGAGTATGTATGTAGTTAGTCGTAGTTATGTCGTCAGTTAAGCCATGAAGTTACTAACAGGCGACTAAAGCTCCTATAAAACTGTGCATGTATGTGTTTATTGTTTAGAAGGCAGTGTCAGATCCGGTTCATTGTTCAGTACTGGCAGCTTTTAAAGTAACAGCAGCCAAAATATCCTATTAACCAGCTGCTGTGATGTCTGTTAATCAGTAAAACTTGTCATCAAGATGTTATTAAAAAAATCAGTATAAATATACAAATATAAAAGTATAATTAGTAAGTTACTGTAATTAATATTTACACTAGTGAACTCTATTTAATTTACAGTTGCAAACTATACTGTTTTAAAGTAAATTACTATTTAAAAAAATCTGATTCATATATATATGAATTAGTATACATTGTATACTTCTGTAATTCATTCATTTGAATATATTCAAGTAGATTTTATCATTTTTTTTATTAAATTCATTTTATTTTATTTATACTCTACATAGGTACTACTGGCAATCAAAACAGTTAAAACAGCCACAATAATTACAAAATATCAAATTCTTTATTGAAAACATTGCATGTATAACACTTAAAAATACAGCCTTTCAATGCTGGAACAGTGCGTCTTCACCATTTCGTCTGTCTTAAGACGTTTTGCAGTGCATTATGTTGTATCCTCTGGATTTATCCTCACAAAGAATCTTTAGGCAACAGAAACATAATGGTGAAAAAGACATGCAGTTAAAGAATACACAGCCATCTGCAAAACCCAGGTGCTGCTCCAAAACATGGCCACCACCTTTGCTCACCATCCACTTTGTTAGTGACAGAAATGTCTTCTCTGAAAAACATGAAGTAGAAATGGCACACTTTTAAAAGGAAAACCCCACACAGAATAAACAAACTTCTCAAAACCATAGTTGTTCTCTTACCATGAACTCTCAGTTTCAGGGTGGTTGGCATGCTCATGTCTGTCTTGATGCTTCATTGCAGTTGCCTTTAAAACACAAAAATCTTAAGTAAATGCAGTAAATCTTAAATTCCATTAATAATTATAACAAACTAATTCTAAAACTAGAAAGGCAGCTAACAATTAGCCATAAAACTTGTTTAACCTAGCTAACATACGATTTTATTTTCTCAATAAGCTGTTGGCCAACATTAACCACTGACACCTGAACAAAATTTCACATTAGTTAACCTAATGTTAATATAAGATAAGCATTGTTTGTTAAAAATACTTTTAATTTGGTAAAAGCCGTTTGAAACGACAGCGCAGTTTACCGTAGTAAAGTTTGTTACCGCCATCTTGACGGGTAAATGTTACTAGGTTAGACTGGTGTGCAAAAATCTAATGATGCCAAAGAGACTGTTAAAGCAAATACAGTAGTATACAGCAATTTTAAAAAATGCAGTAAGTCTCTGTATGTGGGGTCTGACGTCATAGAACATTCCCATGATGCAATGGTTATTACAGTTATTTACTGCAATGGGAATTTGCAGTATTTTACTGGGTGATATATAGTTAATAACTGTAGAAATTACAGAAATGTCTAACAGTGTGTGTGTGTGTATGTATATATATATATATATATATATATATATATATATATATATATATATATATATATATATATATATATATATATATATATATATCTCAGGTGCAGCTCATCTCAAAATTGGATGAGAAAATAAGTTGACTATTAAAAAGAACAGCTGTAACATTATCAGTTCGCATATAAAAATAAAAGTGCAAATAGCCCGTCTCATTGGCAGAGGATATTGACACTAACTCCGTCTACCAACGTGTCATTGGGCTAGTCAATATTACAAAAGACAGTCAACTTATAACAGCTTATAACGTAGATGATAAAGTGCGTATTGAAGTAATTTTTGACGTGATCGACCTGGGTTCAAATCTGCATTTTGCCAAACTTTTTTTCCTCGCTTTTCAAATCAGATATCACCATGGGAAAGGCATGTATTTTCAATAATAATGAAGGAAATAATCGAAAAGTTGAACATAAAGTATCGGGTAGGGTTAGGGTAGGTGTAGGGAGGTATTTATTGTCCCAATAAGTTGGCATCTATTTAATAATTTGAATTAAAATAATAATTTTTGCATTTGTGTAAATAGCATCTTGATTTAAAAAAAAAAAAAAAAATGCTGTTTTCACTTAGTGTAAATAAGCCTTTATTGCTATTTTTCTATTTATTTATTTATTTTTCCAAAAACAAAAGGTAATTTTGACTTTTTATCTCACAATTCCAACTTTTTTTCTTGCTAGTTTACATATCTCAGTTCTGAATCTTTTTCTCAGAATTGCATGATACAAACTTGCAATTCTGACTTTTTTTCTCAGAATTGTGAGATATAAATTTGAAATTCTGAGAAATGACGTCAGAACTGCAAAATATAAACACATTTTTTTTTCTTTTTTTTTTTCAGAATTGCGAGTTAATTCAGAGGGAAAAAAGTCTGAATTGTGAGAGAAAAAGTTGCAATAACATTTTTTATTCAGTGGCAGAAACAGGCTTCCATAATAAATGAATCGTATTATATAGCAAAATATTATATATTGTAATATTATACAGCAGGGATGGGCAACTTCGGTCCTGAAAAGCCACTGTCCTGCAGAGTTTAGCTCCAACCCTAATCAAACGCAACTGCCTGTAGCTTTCTAGCAGAGATTGTCTTGCTATTGGGAGATGAGAGGGTCTGTATTAGGGTAGAGTGAGGGGAAAACGCCCCCCCTTAAGGACTGTGTAATTTTTTTCTGTGAAACAAAAGTTTAATGTGTTCAAAAAAGTTATCATAGTTTTAGTGACATTTACATAAATTATAAATTAAATATGAAAAATGTCTAGAGTTTTCATGTTATTAGATTTTTAACAAAAATTACATTTGTACCAAATTTTGTACCCTCCCGTCTGACTAAGCTTTTTGCTTTAAACTTTTACAGCAAAATCAGAGTACAGGCAGTTTTAGCTTAAAATTAAAAAGAATATCATCAATAATTCTGAATTACAAAATTATAATAGACTATTTGAAATATTTTGTTAGCTGATGCTAATTAGCTAATAGTAATTAATAATAATAATTAATATATATATATATATATTTTTTTTATTACCAATTTTAAATATAAAATCCAAATATTTTTATTCAACCAACTAGTTAGAATTCATTTTATGGAAAAACAGAGGATTTGATGTTCAGAACAGGATAACTACGGTGATTGCACATTGCTCCCTGGGGGCATTTTACCCCACTGACTATGTTTGAGAAAAAAAATTGTCATTTTGAAAATATAAGGATATATTTATTAAATAATGCATACTTCCTACCTACAGGCCCTACTGTTCTCATATCATATATAACTGTAATGTTCTGCAAAACAACAAGCTTTAAAAACCTTTTCTTCTTACTGCTCAGAATGAGATCATTTACTGTGAAATCCGTTTTCTTTCTGGTGCATCACCAGTGTAAGCTTAATGGTGAAAACTTGTTGACTCTTGTCAACGTAGTCCATAGTTACAGTAAAAGTGTTTCTTGATTTCGTCTTGTGGTTATTTTGGGAAAAACAGTAGGGGGGCGTTTTACCCCACTCTACCCTACTTGCTATTGGAAAAAGCGTAACGGTCAACTTGGATCACGTATGCCTTGATAGCCAATCACATTACAGCCTTGACACCATTGAATTTCAGTCAGAGCTCTGCCACACTGTTGCTATTTACAACTGCTATAAGAATGAATGGGAAGTGCCGTAAGCTAAATCCCACCTGTCGCAAAAAGTCAGTGACTTCTCTTATAAAACAACATTTTTTTTCAGTGTAAACTAAAAATAGTTCAATCCAAATCTGTTGTTTAGTGTAAAACATATTGAAGATTAGCCGATAAGGTGTTGATTCAGTAATTGATAAGCTATTTTGTTAAAATAGCTGTTTATTCAGCAGGGCGCTCGGGACAGTTGACAAACCTGTCGCTGCTGTGTCGTCACTAAAGTTTATAATTTGCACGTGTTTTTAAGCTTTGTTCATTTAAAATTTTAAGCGATCACAGAGAGACGCGTACAGAGAGAAGTATACAGATGCACCGATCGACCGGACATATTTCAACCAATCTGTGTTTCGGGCTTGCACACGAACTGCATTCAATATTTTTTCAAAATGTCATGTGTGTGAATATATTACAAACTCTTTAAACATCCGTTAACAGAGGCCAGAGACGCTGAAGACGAACGCAAAGCCGAAAAAATACTGTAGCAGGCAGAGCAAGATCACGGTTCACAATGCGCAAAATATTGGAAATATTATCCTACATATTGAAACAGGGTTTATATTAATGTATCTCTGAGGGGAACTGACTGTTTTAGGAAATGTTTACATGGCGTTTTCTTTTTATTTGCCTCTGTATAATGCAATTAAAGTAGCGTTCATAATCACGGCGCTGCTTTGTTTACAGCGGTAACCAAGGAAACGCTGTATCATTATTCCATAAACGCCACCTGCTGGCAGAGACTGAATTTGCGTTCATTCAGTACTTATTTACTTATTTATTAAAATAAAAGATAACATGGGTCAAAAGCAAAGATAACAGCAACTATTTTATTTTTTTTGTGGCAGGGCCAGTGAAAATTTTGACCGGGCAAGCAAAAATGTGAACCACTGGCCCGAGCGGGACAGTAGAAAAAATCCTTAGCGTTGAGCCCTGATTCAGTGTAGTGAAACCTCTCCTTCATTGACATCCATTCAAAAAAACAGCATCTGGTCTTCTTCCCTGTGTGGCAGCGTTAGCTTTAGCCGTTACGCTTTTTCGGCTAAAGTTTGCAGGCTTACCTTCCAGTGGCTTTGTTTCTTGTGATCTTGAAGACCAGTGTTGGAGGTAATGCATTACAAGTAACGAGAGTTATGTAATCAGATTACTTTTTTCAAGTAACTAGTAAAGTAACACATTACTTTTTAATTTACAAGAAAATATTAGACTTACTTTTTCAAATAAGTAATGCCAGTTACTTTTTATCCCATTTATTGATTGAAAGCTCTCCTGTCTCATGTTAAGTAAGATGTTACTAAATCTAGAACAAATGTGAACATGCATTATTCATCATTCCTCGAAAATGAATGAAAACAGTCAAATGCTACTCAGAATATGCAATAATTAACAAACCTGCAATAATTAAATAAGTTAAATAATGCAAATATTCTCTGTATATGTATTTAATCCAATTTTATTAAGCACTGTCTTTGTTGCTGACATTCGATGATCTAATTAAACCACAGTAATAAGCAAAAATTACTCAGGATGAACTAAAATTCACTTCTTCTTTTTTTTTTTACTGTACAGATTTATTTTTCCTTTCCTTTTCAAATTTATTTTTCCTTCAGCCTGAGGCTTTTGATGTGAAAGGGCTTTTACATTTGTCAAAAATATAACTTTTTATATTAAATACAAACAAGCAAGCTCTGTCCAGATTTAAAAAGTAACAGAAGTAACGTTTTTTAGGGAGTAACGCAATATTGTAATGCATTACCTTTAAAAGTAACATTTCCCAACACTGTTGAAGACATTGATTAGCTTGTGGATTAATTGTGAAATATAATATGATTAGTGGCCAACCAATATGGCATTTTCAGTATTTGGAGAGAATAGTGGCTGCTGGCCTATACACATAATGCTAAAATGCAGTTGCAGGAAAAGGTATGTGAACCCATGGAGTTTCGTTTTGTCTCACTTCCCAGTTCAGTCAATGACAGACAGTGGTTTTGAATGAAGATATTACTACCTCCTAAGGAGGTGCTGGTTTCAGACACCATGTCTGTTGATCTAGATCAAATTTAAGTGAACTTTAGGCATAACCAAGCAAATGTTCACAATAGAACTTGAATCGTAAGTTCAAAAATGGACATTTGACTGCACGCAGAGGATTGTGGGATATCACAGACATTGAAGGACTATTTCAGAAACCAAAAGAGAGCTCGGCACGCTTCAGATTGAAACTTGTTGCCTTGCGTGCTAAAAAAGGGTTACGAAATCATCTCTGAATGCCGTGAAGTTCTTCAGCACATATAAATGGAGAAAGTTTAGCACTGTGGGTGTCCTGCAAAGAGGAAGCCACTGCTGTCTCAAAAAAGCATTGTGTGCAGTCAAAATGTGCAAAAAGTCACCTTGCTGTCACTGAGGGCAAAATTAATTCCCAAGTTTGTTAGATTCAGACCATTTAGCAGGAGACTGAAGGCCATCTGTCCGTCAGCTGAAGCTCGACAGAAGTCGATAAATCAACGCTCTTGTAAATCAACAACGCTTTGAGTGACCCAGTCCTGACCTCAACCCGATTGAGATGCTTTAGCATGACCTAGAGCGATTAGACAAATTGAAAATATTGCAGAACTGAAACTATCTTATTTATAAGAGGTTATTGTTTACATATGTTTTCTACTCATGCTGTTTTACAAAGAAATGAAGTAGTTTGTATTGTTATTTGCTTAAGCAGACTGTGTTTGTCTATTCCTGATGAGTTGATTTGAGGATTAGATGAAATTTACATGGTAAATCCAAGGATTCAAATACTTTACCTTGCAGCTGGATTAAATAGAATTTAATGATTGCAAATACTATGCAGACAAATGGCTGAATTTAAATGTAATTTAATCATCTTTGAGGGTTTTGTGAATGATTTTTTTTACTCACACACACACACACAAATATACATCTTTTTTTAGGCTGTCTGTAGTTCTTTTGCAACTGAATAGGTGAAATAAACACTTCTGTTTCATCAAATAATATCTTTAATTAATAATTTAAAAAGTAGTGTATTAATGTGGTTTTTGAAGGATCATGTGACACTAAAGACTGGAGTAATGATGTTGAAAATTTAGATTTGCATCACAGGAATAAATTATATTTTAAAATACATGACAGTAGAAAGCAGTTGATTTAAATTGTAATAATATTTCACAATATTATTATTTTTTTTTTACTGTATGTTTGACCAAATAAACGTTGTTAAAAAAATCTTATTTACCGCAAATTTTTGCATGGTAGTGTATTTAATTATAGTATAATATATAATAAAATATTATATTTGTATTATCATGTAGTATTATTTTTTAACATTTAGCATCTTAATATTTTTGACGTATCATGTGACTTGAAGACTGCAGTAATGATGCTGAAAATTCAGATTTGCATCACATGAATAAATTATATTTTAAAATATATGACCAAATAAATGTTGTTAAAAAAATCTTATTTACCGCAAATTTTTGCATGGTAGTGTATTTAATTATAGTATAATATATAATAAAATACTATATTTGTATTATTATGTAGTATTATTTTTTTAACATTTAGCATCTTAATATTATTTTTGAAGGATCACTGAAGACTGCAGTAATGATGCTGAAAATTCAGCTTTGCATCACAGAAATAAATTGTTCAAATAGAAAACAGTTGGTTAAAATTGTAATAATATTTCACAATATTAATGTTTTTACTGTATTTTTGATCAAATAAACAAACACGTTAAAAAAATCTTATTGACCACAAATGTTTGAATGGTAGTAAATATATTTACAATATAATATATATTAAAATACTGTATTTGTGTTATTACATAGTATTATTTTATTAACATTTCTGTATACACAAAGTTTTTGGACAGTAAGAGTTTTAATGTTTTTTTTTTTTGTTTTTTTTCAAAGAAGTCTCTTCTGCTCACCAAGCCTGCTTTTATTTGTTCCAAAATACAGCAAAAGCAGTAATATTGTGAAATATTTTTACTATTTAAAATAACTGCTTTCTATTCGAATATAATTTAAATTGTAATTTATTCTTGTGATGCAAAGCTGAATTTTCAGCATCATTACTCCAGTCTTCAGTGTCACATGATCCTTCAGAAATCATTCTGATACTGTATGATTTGCTATTCTTTTTTTTTTTTTTTTTTCTTTGAAAGAAATTTAGCTTTGAAATCACAGGAATAAATGACATTTTCAAATGTATTCAAATAGAAAACTGTTCTTTTAAATAGTAAAAATATTTCAAAATTTTACTGTTTTTCCTGTACTTTGGATCAAATAATTGGAGGTTTGGTGAGCAGAAGAGACTTCTTTAAAAAACATTAAAAATCTTAATGTTCAAAACATTTTGATTGGTACACACACACACACACATACACACACACACACACAACATATTATAAATAATATTTACAATATGAAAACAGCAACTGAAAATGAATTTTAAATTAAAATTTATTTTGATAAAGGAAAATGCCTTCATATTGCAAACGCGTAGCATGCAATTTGTCTCTCTTACAGTAAAGCTACTTATCACAGCGCCACACACGTCTATTATCAATCCTATAAGCACATCATATGATCAGCTGCACCTGCTGTGCACAAGCTTTTATATTCCAGAGGGCATGTTTACTGTCTGCCTTTCATCTAGAATAATGTCTTTGACACGCCGTGTGCTTTGTTCATTAGAGACGTGTATATTGTGTTTTGTAGGTAGCGGAGCCACAGCAGTCGTCCAGGCAGCGCTTTGTAGCCCTCGACAGGAACGTGTGGCCATCAAGAGAATCAATCTGGAGAAATGCCAGACCAGCATGGATGAGCTGTTGGTGAGGAACAACATAAAAACAGATGTGTCTTCTCATGAAGGTTCTGCCACACACATGCATATGCATGGAAACACACACACATTATATGGAAATGCAAATAGTTACAGGCAAAATGCAATTTGGCAATCCAGGATGTAGATGAGTTTGTTTGCTAATGAGAACAGATTTGGAGAAATTTAGCGTGGCATCACTTGCTCCCTAATGGATGTGAATGGGTGCCATCAGAGAGTCCAAACAGCTAATAAAAACATCGCAATAATCCACAAGTAATCCACACCACTAGAATCTATCAGTTAACATTTTGTGAAGCAAAACGCTGTTTTTTTTTTTTTTTTTTTTTTTTTTTTAAGAAACAAAACCACCATTAGGGCGTTTAACTTTAAACCTTCGGTTCTGCCTAAAATACTTATAAAATACTGCATAATTCATGATAATGCTTCCTCCAATCCCATGTTGTCCTCTCACATCAAAATCCATCCACATATTTGTTTTGGACTGTTTTTGCTTGTAAACAGTGCTTGATCTGTGCATATTTCTCTCCTGATTCAGACAAGGTGACTTCTTCACTGAATAAAGGAATATTATGGATAGAGGAGATTTGTTTACAAACATGCAGCTTTTTTTGCTACACAAGATGTTAATTGATGGACTGGAGTGGTGTGGACTATTGTGATGTTTTTTTTATCAGCTGTTTGGACTCTCATTCTGACGGCACCCATTCACTGCAGAGGATCCATTAGTGAACAAGTGATGTAATGCTAAATTTCTCTAAAAGTTTAGAGTAAGTAAGGATTATTTTTTTTTTAAGAAATTAGTATTTTTTCCCAAAATGACACATTAAATTAATCAAAAACATCCTTAAAGACTTTTACGATTTGAGACAAAAGATTTCATTTTTAAATTAATTGACTTTTGAGCTTTTTATTCATCAAAGAAAAACTATATCATGGTTTCCACCCAGAAGTTTATTGTTTTTACGGTATTTTTAATTAAATAAATGCAGCCTTGGTGAACAATAAGAGACTTCTTTCAAAACCAAAAAAACAAAAACCTTAAATGTTTGAATATAGTATATACAAATGTAGAAATTTATTCACTTATGTCATTCCCAGTGTTTCATGGGTTTGGACAATTGCTGCTAACCTCTTGGTGCAAAGTTTTATATTAGAAATACATTTATAAATAATTAATTAATTTATACAATTAATTTGAAATCACCCCATAGAAGCATGTAGAAGCAGTCTTAAAAATGTTTATTTTTTTAAGAAATTAGTATTTTTTTTTTTCCAAAATGACGCATTAAATTAATCAAAAGCAAACTTAAAGACGCTTAAGATTTAAGACAAAAGATTTCTATTTTAAGTAAATGTTTATTTAGCTTTCTATTCATCAAAGAAAAAAAAAACTGTATCATGGTTTCTGCAAAAAAGTTAAGCAGCACAACTGCTATTGAATTGGTAATCATAATAATTGCTTTTTGAGCAGAAAATAGCATATTAGAATGATTTCTGAAGGATCATGTGACACTGAAGACTGGAGAAAATTATGCTGAAAATTCAGCTTTGCATCACAGGAATAAATTATATTTCAAAATATATTTAAATAAAACAGAGCTATTTTGAATTGTAATAATATTTCACAATATTACTGTTTTTACTGTATTTTTAATCAAACAAATGCAGCCTTGGTGAACAATGAGAGCAAAAAAACAAAAACCTCAAACGTTTGAATATATAGTATATACAAATGTAGAAATTGGTTTATTCACTTATGTCATTCCCAATGTTTCATGGGAGGGATGATTGCCGCTAAACTCTTACGGAAAAGTTTTATATTAGAAATAAATCATTTTAAATAACTTATGCATTTCATTTTAAATAATCCCGACGTAATTCTTCTGTAGAAGCATATAACATTTTAATATTAAGAAGTTAAGTCTTAAAAAGTTTTAATTTGCACCACAAATCATTTCCCTGTAGAGAAAATGGTTTTCTTCAACAAACACTTCACATTTAATGATTTAGAATGAATAAATGACTTCTTAATGTGCAGTCAATAAATCATTAATTACAATTATCTGTGAGATAATTAATCATTAGCAAACACTTACAGTTTTGACTGCCCTAGTTGTTGAAAAATGTGCTTCATATCTGTCAGAGACACACATGCTTCATGCTTCATGCTCTCATAGAGCGTGCTTGCTCTACTGTAATCATTCTCACACACACACACACACACACCCAGCAGGCCTCTCACTACGACACTCACGACTGAGTTGTTTTCCATTGATCTTTGTTTTGGTGCAGTGAGATTGGAAACTGATGGTTTGATTAATGACTGTTCTGTCGCAAAAACAAGTTTATTCCCGGAGATGGGAATCTGCTATAAACATCTCTCCGATTTACTCTCAAATTGGCTGACACAGAAATATGAGTTTGTGTAAATTTATGCTGAACCCGGACAGTACGTATGTAATGTACTTTTTTCAATTTCCTTCAGGTTTGCATCCAGCGGTCCTTTTATTAAAGCCTTGTATTATTGGAATATATGAAATTACTTCTTCAGTTGTATGTATGCTTACATGCACAAGCTAAAGAGGTTTTTCTGCACACGTTCATGCATGAATTCTTCTTTGAAAAAAATTCAAAAACAGCATTAGTATTGAAGCGTTGATTTCCACTGCAGATTTGTTAGTCTGATGTTTTCACAAATTAAATTTCCTTATTAGTATTTCTTTTATAAGTATACAAATTGCTGTATGTCATCATATTTATAATAATTATGTTTGTTTTTTTTTCTTTTCAATCAAATGAACTGTCATTTCAACCAAAGATTCAAAATGTTTAATGTAAGTTTAAAAATACAATAAAATCATATGTTTTTTTACTAATCATTTTCATATGATTTCACCAAAATATAACAATACGTAGGAACATAACAGAAAAATTTACATGCTTATTTTTGCTAAAGCATTTAAATAATTTACACCTAAAAATAAATTTTTTGAATGATGACTTGAATTAATTGTTGAATCAAACGGAATCAAATAATTGAAACGGACTTTTGTCACATTCCATTTTTTTTATTTGGTATTAATTAAAGCTAATTTTTCACCTTCATGTATAAAATAGGGCTGGCAAACGATTAATCGCATACAAAATAGAAATTTGAGTTTGCCTAATATATGTGTATGTACTGTGTGTAATTTATTATGTATGTATAAATACACACAAATTAATGTATATATTTAAGAGAAATGTTATTAATGTACAAAATATTTTTATTTATATATAATATAAATTCTATAAAAATTATAATAAATACATATACTTGTAAATATTTCTTAAATATATACATGAATGTGCTTGTATTTATATATACATAATAATTACACACAGTACACACACATGTATTAGGCAAACTCAAACTTTTATTTTGTATGCGATTAATTGCGATTAATCGTTTCCCAGCCCTAGTATAAATGCTTTAATAATATGCAGTTTGAAAGAATCAAGTTATTTTTTTTCCAATATGTTAATGAAATTTGGAGGAAAAATGTGTGTAATTTTTATTTTTACAAAAAAAAGGTCATAAACGTGCTTAAATGTCTTATTTTCTTTTCATTTTGGTGTGAAATATGCCCTGGCTTTGTGAGATTGATTCTATTACTGAATACTGTCGATTATAAATCGGTTCAAGGGATTGAAACCATTGCAATTACTTTGATGTGCATGCATTATAAAGCACTTGGACATTATTGAAGACATGCATTATAAAGCTGGACACCTACATCTGTCTCCACAGAAAGAGATTCAAGCCATGAGCCAGTGTAACCATCCCAACGTGGTCACCTACTACACTTCATTTGTTGTGAAAGATGAACTTTGGCTGGTCATGAAGCTCCTGAGTGGAGGTGAGAAAAATCGTTTCAATTACCTACAGACATGTTCATTTTTAACTCTATATGTGTGGTTTCATCATTTAAAAAAGCCTGAAAAGTGTGCTTGTGCAAGGTTTCTTTAAAATAAATGTCACTTGATTTGATCTAATGCAGCAGCATTCATATACACTACCAGTCAAAAGTTTTGATTTTTAATGTTTTTTAAAAAAGTCTCTTTTGCTGTCCAAGCCTGCATTTATTTGATCCAGAGTACAAGGAAAAACAGTATTTATTTATTTATTTATTTATTTATTTATAAATTATTATTATTTATTTATTTTTTTTTTAACGTATTTTTACTATTTAAAATAATTTCTATTTGAATATATTTTACATTTTAATTTATTCCTGTCATTTCAAAGCTGAATTTTTTGCATCATTCCATTTTTGCTGCTCAAAAAAAAAAAGCTAAGAAGAATTTTTCAGGTTTCTTTGATGAAAAGAAAGTTTAGAAGAACAGCATTTATCTGAAATAGAAATCTTTTGTAACATTATAAATGTCTTTATCATCGCTTTTGATCAATTTAAAGCATCCTTGCTAAATAAAAGTATTAATTTCTATATATTAAAAAAATACTGACACCACGCTTTTGAAAGGTGTAGTGTATAATGTTACAAAAGCTTTTTATTTAAAATAAATATTGATCTTTGGATATTTCTGTTCATCAAAGAATCCTGAAAAAATGTACTCAACTGTTTTAAATATTGATAATAATAATAATAAATTGTCTTAAGCACAGATCAGGATATTAGAATGAGTTCTGAATGATCACGTGACACTGACTGGAGTAATGACATTGAAAATTCAGCTTTGATCACAGAAATAAATTACATTTTGCAATATATTCAAATAGAAAACAGTTATTTTAAATAGTAAAAATATTTCAGAATTTTACTGTTTTTGCTGTACTTTGAATCAAATAAATGCAGGCTTGGTGAGCAGAAGAGACTTCTTTAAAAAAACTAAAAATCTTACTGTTCAAAAACTTTTGACTGGTAGCGTAATTTATATGTACAACTACTATTTTTGGCAACTGTTTGTGTAATATGCATGTAAATTTTGTAGATTTATGTAGTGTTATATGTGATGAAGTTTTTTATTCTTACAGGATCAGTGTTAGACATCATAAAGCACACGTTCAGCAAAGGAGAGCATAAAAACGGAGTACTAGATGAATCTACAATAGCAACCATTTTGAAGGAAGTACTGGAAGGATTAGATTATCTACACAAAAATGGGCAGATTCACAGGTGAGGAAAAATGACAATGACAAAACGAACCATGACTCATAATTTTGCATGTCTTTCAGACTTTCTTTCCTTGTTTAAAGTAGTACTTCACTAAAAAATAAAAATTAGAAAACACACTTTCAGGCCATCGAAGATAAAGATAAGTTTGTTTCTTCATCTGAAAAGATTTGAATGTAGCATTGCATCACTTGCTGACCAATGGATCCTCTGCAGTGAATGGGTGCCGTCAGAATGAGAGTCCAAACAGCTGATAAAAACATCACAATAATCCACAAGTAATCCACACCACTCCAGTCCATCAGTTAACATCTTGCGAAGCGAAAAGCTTCTTGTTTGTAGGAAACAAATCTATCAATAGGATTTTTTAATTTTAAACTGCTTTTTTTCTGGTTAAAAATAATTTTGATAATATTAATAATATTGTTTTCGCCGATGAAAAAGCAGTGTCTGAATCAGGAGAGAAATATGCACAAAATAAGCGAAAAACAGTTCTAAACAAATATGTTGGTGGATTTTGATGTGAGAGGACAACAGAAGATGAACTTTTTCCACTGGAGGAAGCGTTGTTATCAATTATGGACTTGAGGATGTATTTTGGCTAGAAGCTCACCTTCAGGCCATCAAAGAGGTACATGAGTTAATTTCTTCATCGTAAAACATTTGGAGAAATGTAGCATCGCATCACTTGCTCACCAATGGATCCTCTGCAGTGAATGGGTGCCGTCAGAATGAGTCCAAACGACTGATAAAAAACACTCCAGTCCATCAGTTAACATCTTGTGAAGCAAAAATCTGCGTGTTTGTAAGAAACAAATCCATCAATACGATTTTTTTTAAAACTTTAAACTTTTTTTTTCTGGTCCTCTATTAATAATATGATTTTTTCTAAAGAAAAAGTTGTGCTGTTTGAATCAGGAGAGAAATATGCTCAAAACAAGCACTGTTTACAAGCGAAAAACGGTCTAAAACGGATCTAAACAAATATGTTGGTGGATTTTGATGTGAAAAGACAACAGAAGATGAACTTTTTCCACTGGAGGAAGCGTTGTTATCAATTATGGACTATATTTTGGCTAGAAGCAATGGTTTAAAGTTAAAATGTCTTAATGATGGGTTTGTTTCTTACAAACACACAACTTTTCGCTTCACAACATTAACTGATGGAATGGAGTGGTGTGGATTACTTGTAGATTATTGTGATGTTTTTATCAGCTGTTTGGACTCTCATTCTGACGGCACCCATTTACTGCAGAGTATCCATTGGTGAGCAGTGATGTAATGGTAAATTTCCCAAATCTGTTTTGGTGAAGAAACAAACTCATCTACTCTACATCTTGGATGGCCTGAGGTAAATTTCAAACATAGCTTGATTTTTGGATGAACTGTTCCTTTAAGTGGACAACTTTCCGTCCAAATAAGATGCAAAGTGGGCCAGACTTTATGCTGATAGTCAAACGTCTGGTTTTGTGAGACTGTTGTAACATATTATTTAATTAAGTTCCTCTGCATGTTAAGTGCTGGAAAATACTAATGAGGTCTTTTCCCTCCAGGCCATCTCCGCTGTAATAATGGTCTGAAAAATTCATAAACACGCGGATTCATTCTTCAGCCACTGGCGTTATTGTTAATGTTTAAGATTATAATAAACCGTGACATGGGTGTGCTTTGTCTTGGTTTTGACCTCAGGGATGTGAAGGCTGGTAATATTCTACTGGGAGAAGATGGATCGGTGCAGATCGCAGGTTTGTAGCTTTGCTTGACTTTGACTTTGCTTAAACATGTAGATTTTCTCAGAAAGTTTTGATGCTTTTTTCGTTGTCTTAGTAAGGTAAACCACCAACATCTTGGCATTTAACATCTCCAGAGTTTTTCATGGGGCAGTTAAATACTATATTGGCTTGACGACAAATACATGCTT
The DNA here is from genome assembly GCA_036247105.1 of Cirrhinus mrigala. Classification (NCBI taxonomy): domain Eukaryota; kingdom Metazoa; phylum Chordata; class Actinopteri; order Cypriniformes; family Cyprinidae; genus Cirrhinus; species Cirrhinus mrigala. The sequence continues at coordinate 31,303,693 of CM070015.1, forward strand.
CAGCTTATTTAACATGCAAAGTGAGTGTTTACAGGGGTGTCTTGTAGAAACTGCAATTATAATAGTATATATGAAGAGTTCAGGTGCAAAAGCCTCTAAATCCAACTGACGTATTTCTTTAAAATTAGCATTAGCATTCACTCAGCATCATAATCTAACTTTTGACCCGAGATGGCTTAATTAAAATATATATATACATTTATAAAGGTAATATTTTACAGCTGTATGACTGTATGAATATATGTTAAACATTTTTGTTCCTCCTAACTGATTTTAACCAGTGCATTCTTAATATTCAGTCGCATAATTATTTCAGCTCTTCAAGAAGTTATTCATAGCCATGAGATAATTAAGCTTTCTTTAGCTGTAAAAATCCTGCTTTAATTAATATTGGTTGTCAATCTAAAAAGCAACATTTATGGGTCTGTAGAGAGATTATATTGCTTTTTAAACCATGGTAATTAGCTTTAATTATGCTAACTATAAAAGCAATAACCTGGCAGTGATTTAATCAGTCAGTAAAGCCACTTTACATTTTTTACAAAATTTTCTTTCATTGAGGTTAATTATGGTTTGATTATTAAAAGATAATATATTCCCCACTTTTCTTCTCTGTTTCATTTTGTTTTATGAATTTGTGTTTTAGAGCCATATAAAGGAGAGCAGAAAAGCAGGTCTGAGACACATTGATCGTAGTGTGGAGAAGTGTTAAATTCCTGAAATGGGGCTTTTTCCATCCCTGGGGGGAAACAGGCTGATCTAGTTCTAGAATATTGATCGGTTTTATGTAACAGGGGTTTCCACTAGTGACCTTGGCTCAGCTTTGTTCAGATTGTACTTCACATTAGAGATTTATATATATATATATATATATATATATATATATATATATATATATATATATATATATATATATATATATATATATATATATATATATATATAATACGTTTTAAACCCACAATGGCAAAAAAAAATGAAATGTAGTTTAATAAACACGTTTTCTTAAATTCTAATATTTTTACTTTTGAGGTTTTAGTAATTCTCCCTTTTTCCATGATGATTCGATGTATATATGAGAACCTCATAAGAGTCATACTCATATATATATATATATATATATATATATATATATATATATATATATATATATATATGTGTGTGTGTGTATATGTATGTGTGTGTATATATAATATAAAATTCTATAATATATGATGCGTTTTAAACCCACAATGGCAAAAAAAAAAAAGCCAGAAAAGCCAGAAAGAAATGCTAATTTTAAAGAAATACATCAGATGGATTTAGAGGCTTTTGCATCTGAACTCTTCATATATATACCTTGGAAAATTAATTTACTGCCAGTTAAGCTCATTTTTCGCCAACTACTCATTTATATTTTACTATAGTAAAATATCATGATAGTACTTTAGGACTATTTTACACACACACACACACACACACACACAAAAAAAAAAAAAAAAAAAAAAATATATATATATATATATATATATATATATATATATATATATATATATATATATATATATATATTATATAATATAGATAGATAGATAGAGATAGATAGATAAAAAATATTAATATATTAAATTTTATATAGAAATTAATATAACAACAATTAAGCACATTTTTTACATGTTTAATTTCATTTTTTCCCAACAGCAAAAAAAGAGAAAAAATCTATATATTTATATTTTTCTGTAGTACTTTTAGTATTTTCTGACTATTTTACACACATATTTATTTAATCATTTATTTGATATTATGCTTTTTTTCCAGTTTTGGGCTAAAATTCCTTTGTTCTTGATATATTTTGTGAGGATTGTTTACAAAGGGATCTTGTTGACAGCACGGTAGATGTTTGACACAAATGAAAACAAAGCTATGAAAGATAGACATACAGTTTGTTCAAAAGGTTGCTATGTCCAAATATCATAGTTCACATCTAATTGCCATATTTTTTGGAAAGACACATTTTCATTGACTAGACACAACGGTATGCGACATTACAACCAGTTTATCAGACTGTAAGTCTTTAATTTTCATTCATGTCAAATTGAACTTTCATTCAAACATTTACTTTCCAACTGTCAGTTAATTTTGCAGTAAATATTATTTGTGCAAGATTGTCCATCAGACGTATGATGTGGTTGTTAATCATTCTCTATAGATTTCGGTGTGAGTGCATTTCTGGCCACCGGTGGAGACGTCACCAGACACAAAGTGAGGAAAACATTTGTGGGGACCCCGTGCTGGATGGCGCCAGAGGTGATGGAGCAGGTCAGTTTGCTCAGAGAACCAACATTAAACATGTACAAGTGGATCCATTTCTAAAACCTAGTGAGCTGTCTGCGTAGGTAGCATTTCAAGTCATTAATAGATGCACACTCAACATGAAGGCCCTTCTAGAAGTTTAGTAAATATTAAGATTGGATATTTGGGCCTAAATCTAAAACAGCATTGCATGTGTTGTTACAAGGCACAAGACCTTGTAGATCCTCTAATGCATTTCTTGTATAAATACATTAAATAAAGTGCTCCCAAACATTTAAACATTAGTGTAATTAAAAGGACTATTTTACCCAATATTTGTGCTTTTTTTTTTGCTTAAAGTATCATGCCATTAGATCAGCGATATGCTAATTTAATCTGTTTAGCAAAGTTGCTGCCTAAGAAGAAAGACGCTCACTATGTTTTGTAACCAAGCCAACGTGTCTGTCATATAATGTAAATATGATGGATCTTGGCAACATGAAAATGTTCACAGCTAGAGTATTTCTAAGTGCCTTCCTGATACTATGAATTATTAATAGCCATTAAACAATTTTAGTGCAGATCATAGAGATATCTGAAAAAAATATCTGTTTATGACTGGTGTTGCTCATAGTCTGTCATCCCATCATCTGTTGTGTCATGTGACTGTAGGTACGGGGTTACGACTTCAAAGCTGACATTTGGAGTTTCGGAATCACTGCCATTGAACTCGCGACAGGCTCTGCACCGTATCATCGCTACCCCCCTATGAAGGTAAACATGACGACTGGCAGGTTATGTGACCATTCATACAGTGTGTTTGTGAAAAACTAGCCTGTTTTCATAACCTTCTTTGCATATGGAATTATAACAGTTACACACAGTACATAGAGACTTGGAGATTAATTTTAATTATCTGTACTGCCGATATTAACTAAATGAATGCAAAGCCTGCACATTTGAACCGTATCTAATGTGGTTTTACAGCAGCATCCATCGTCCCAGGCTCAGCGGGCAGCAGTTCATCCACAATGAAAATGATCATAATTTATACCTACTTTGATATTTTTCAGACTTTCTTTCCTAAAATTTAATTTCATTCTGTCAGTCCGTTCATCCCTCCATCGTTCTTTCAGTCCATCCATCCATCCAGTCTATCATTCTGTCAGTCCATCCATCCATACATCCAGTCTGTCGTTCTTTCAGTCCGTCCATCCATTCATTCATCCGTCATTCTGTCCATCCATCCATCCATCTATCCATCCAGTCTATCATACTGTCAGTCTGTCCATCCCTTCATCGTTCTTTCAGTCCATCCATCCATCCAGTCTATCATTTTGTCAGTCTGTCCATTTATCCATCCACCCATCATTCCATCCATTCATCCATCCATTCATCCCTCATTCTGTCTATCCATCCATCCATCCATCCATCCAGTCTGTCATTCTTTCAGTCCGTCCATCCATCCATTCATCCCTCATTCTGTCCATCCATCCATCTAGTCTGTCATTCTGTCAGTCCATCCATCATCCTTACGTCCATACTTCCATCGTCTTTCAGTCTGTCCGTCCATCCAGTCTATCATTCTGTCAGTCTGTCCATCCATCCATCCAGTCATCATTCTCTGTCCGTCCATCCATAGTTCCATCGTTCTTTCAGTCCGTCTGTCCGTCCGTCTATATATCCTCCCATCCTACTTTTAGTCTGTCTGTCCATCCGTCCACCCACCCACCCGTCATTCCATTCATTCGTCTGTCTGTCCATTCATCCATCCTTTCATTGTTCTTTCAGTCCATCCGTCAGTTCATTCATCCGTCCGTCCCAGTCTATCATTCTGTCAGTCCGTCCATCCATACTTCCATCGTTCTTTTAGTCTGTCCATCCATCCATCCATCCATCCATCCACCCACCTACCCGTCATTCCATCCGTTTGTCTGTCCGTCCTTTCATCCATTCTTTCATTGTTCTTTCAGTCCATCCGTCAGTTCATTCATCCGTCTGTCCATCCATCCGTCCATCCATCCAGTCTATCATTCTGTCAGTCCATCCATCCATACTTCCATCGTTATTTCAGTCCGTCCGTCTGTCCATCCATCCATCCAGTTGTTGTCGTCCCATCCAATCTATCCATCCGTCCAGCCGATCAATCATTCTGTCATTCCATCCGTCTGTCCATCCATCCATTCTATCATTTTTTTTTTTTAGTTCGTCCATCCGTCCGTCCAGCCATCCAGTCCATCATTCTGTCAGTCCGTCCATCTGATCTATTATTCTTTTATTCTGTCCGTCCATCCATTGTTCTGTCAATCCATCCGTCCGTCCGTCCATCCATCCATCATCTGTCTATCTATCCTTCCTTCCATCCTTCCATCCCTCCAGTCTATCATTCTTTCAGTCCGTCCATCCATCCATCTGATGATAGTATATCATTGTCTGTTGTTCAGTCTGTCCATATGTCTGTTGTTCTATTGATCTATCATTCATTCGTTCTATTGTATGTATTTTCATATCTGATCTTTTCCTGTTGTTTTGCAGGTTTTAATGCTCACGCTGCAGAATGATCCTCCAACCTTGGAGACTGGGGTTGAGGACAAAGAGATGCTTAAGAAGTATGGGAAATCTTTTAGAAAACTTATATCCTTGTGCCTTCAGAAGGACCCTGCAAAGAGGTAATTTGAATCTGCTAAATCTGCCTTAATTATTAACACAAATTAGTAAATCTGTGTCCTAGAATGCTGAAAGGTGTGGAATCTGCAAAACTGTCCCCTTGCATAACCAGAAGTTTCAGCAAAGGCCTTAATACTAGAAGCAAACATATTGATTTGAATTATGTTGTTTATATTATTGAATAGCATTCCTGTCCTTCGTTTGCTCGCAGTTAGGTCTTTAAAGATAAATCACACTCAGTAAAAGAAATGGCATGCAGACAAAGTAGCTCAAATAGATACAGATGAGCTAATGCAATCTTGGGACAATAAATTGCTGCTGGTCTGTTTACTGTCTATATCAGCTGTCTCATCTGGTCGGTATATTGGCTATCGAGTAGTAGGGCTATAGTGGTGGACTAATAGTTTTATGTAACAGTAACATGATAACAGTACAGTATCACTATATAATAGTACTAAAAATGACTAGTTAATAACAGTTTTACTATAAAATTAAATTAATGACATTGTATAAAAGCATTTAATGTTTGTTTAGTAGTTTTTATTATTATTTTATATAGATAGATGGATCGATAGATAGAAATAATATTAATAATAGCTATATAATATTGATATATAACATTCACACACACACACACACACACACACACACACACACACACACGTGTAGGTATATATATATAAACAGTGGACAGTGAAAATGTCACCAGGTCAAGTAAAAATCTGAATTTGAAATCTTTAATGTTGAGTCTTGAAATGTGGACCTGTCTGAAAATGTCAGCATCAAACACTCTTTCTCTTCTCCACAGGCCCACTGCAGCCGAGCTTTTGAAATGTAAATTTTTCCAAAAGGCTAAGGTACGGCAGTATACTCTCCCTCCATACTTCAAATGCTTAAACTAGTGCTTCACAGTGGCCCGTCACTGATATATGTTATGTATTTTTCCCCTCTTTCCTCTGTGTTGTAGAATCGAGAGTACCTGATTGAAAAGCTGCTTTGTAAAGGACCAAATATAAGCCAAAGAGCCAAAAAGGTAACGCTGCCTCATTCTTCCCCATGCGTTTGAGTGTATTTTCTCTCACAGGCCAGATGGGTCTCTGTGCTCTCATGTTCAGTAAAGTGCTTTCTGTATTGATTAAACATTGTGGCTGCTTTTGATTGAGGGATCAGAAGCCGTAATGTTTCACACTGCAGGACATCTGCCCTCAACCCTCACTGAGTGTCTCTCTGACCGCTCAGATACTGAATGCACTCTAACCTATTACTGTAAGAGTCATTCATGCATGGACTCTATTGTGAACTCTGTCCCTCAGTGGATCTATTCTCTCTCGCGCTCTCTCTCTCTCTCTTGTTCTGTTCTGTCATTCTACATTCTATGTAATGATCTATCTATTGTTCTATCATTCTGTCGTTCTTCCGTTCTGTCTATCATTTTGTTGTTCTATGTAACAATCTATCGTTTTATCTATTCTATCGTTCTGTCATTCTATGTAACGATCTCTATCATTCTATCTATCGTTCTGTCATTCTGTAACGATCTATAATTCTATCTATCATTCTGTTGTTCTATTGTTCTATCGTTCTATCATTCTGTCATTCTATGTAACAATCTCTCTATCGTTCTGTCTGTCATTCTGTTCTTTCGTTCTGTCTATCATTCTGTCGTTCCATGTAACAATCTATCTATCATTCTGTCTATTGTTCTATCTATTATTCCGTCGTTCTTTCGTTTTATAGTTCTATCAATCATTCTGTCGTTCTATGTAACAATCTATCTATCGTTCTGTCTGTCATTCTGTCGTTCTATGTAACGATCTCTATCGTCTATCTATTGTTCTATCTATCGTTCTGTCATTCTGTAAAGATTTACAATTCTATCTATCATTCTGTTGTTCTATGTAACAATCTATCGTTCTGTCTGTCATTCTGTCGTTCTTTCGTTCTATCGTTCTATCATTCTGTCGTTCTATGTAACAATCTCTATCGTTCTGTCTGTCATTCTGTTGTTCTTTCGTTCTATCATTCTGTCGTTCCATGTAACAATCTTATCTATCATTGTCTATCGTTTAATCTGTTGTTCTGTTGTTCTTTCGTTTTATTGTTCTATCAATCATGCTGTCTTTCTATGTAACAATCTATCATTTTATCATTCTATCTATCGTTCTGTTGTTCTATGTAATGATCTATCTATAGTTCTGCCTAGTGCTGCACGATTAATCGTATCGCAATAGCAATCGCGATGTCAGCCTGTGCGATTATATGACGGCAAAATGTTGCGATTATATTAAATAAGTGTGGACTTGAGAACACCTAATTTCTGAGACAGTTTGCTGATTTTCTGTACCGCTAACAACACAAACAAACAAACAAACAATAAAGATTAAAACAAAAAATCTGACAGTCTCTCAGTATAGGCAGTGCACGTGTGGCATGCGCGTGTGCGTGCGTGTTCACTTGTGTGCGCAGCGTGGATGGATGCCGAGGAGATCGACACTGATCTGGTAGCCAAAAAAAAAAAAAAAAAAAAATATGGCGATATTTTGGATTTGAGATTACTGACACTGACCAGAGAGAGGTACTGTGCAAGAATTAGAGGCCCTGTTTCACCTGGTATTAACATGCGTTTTCTGATGCGTCGATCTGATCACAAGTGGACAATGCTAAGTACAGGTGTAAATAGGGGTGTAAAACTATTTTTATTTATACTGTTTTTATTTATATTTGTAAAAAAAGATCTTCAGTTAGGAGGTCAAACGTTCTAGAAGCTCATAATTCATGTACAGTTCTAATGTCTGAAGAAAATCACATAAAATCATACAGGAGAGACGCCAGTCAGTTGAGTTTGTAATGTATGTAAATGCAGGAATGTGATCAGAAGTGGTCGAAAGTGGACAGAAGAGACGGATTAAAACGCCAGGTGTAAACGACTGTGTCTCCATTGTCCACTTGTGATCCGACCAAAAACATATCCAGTTTCCTTTTCAAAAGAGTTTACACAGAGTATATTTTACATTCTAAATAAATGTCCGTTTGTTTGGGCAAAATCTTTAAAATATCTTCTTTTTGTGAAAATGTGTATGTTTTTATTTTATTTAATTTAGCTATACTTTTGAGAAAATAAGTTTACATTAATGCAAATGCTATTTTATTTGGTAAAAATAATTTATTTTGAGACCATTTCTAGTGTTACAAATACACATTTCCGCATTATCACTAATCTGTGTGTGCATTTTCAACCCATCAAGTTCGCTCACAATACCATTTATTATAATCGCAATCGCGTATCGCAATAATGACCTCAATAATCGCAATATGAAAATTTTCCCAAATCGTGCAGCCCTAGTTCTGCCTATCATTCTGTCGTTCTTTTGTTCTATCATTCTGTCGTTCTATGCAACAATCTATCATTCTATCTATCATTCTGTCATTCCGTGTAAGTCTGTCGTTCTATCTATTGTTCTATCTATCATTCTGTTATTCTATGTAACAATCTATCTATCGTTCTGTCTATCATTCTGTCGTTCTTTCGTTCTATCTTTTTATCATTTTGTCGTTCTATGTAACAATCTTTCGTTCTATCAATTGTTTTATCTTTCGTTCTGTCATTTTATGTAACGATCTGTCTATCGTTTTATCTATTGTTCTGTTGTTCTTTCGTTCTATTTCTCTATCTATCGTTCTGTCATTCTATGTAACGATATTTCTATTGTTCTGTCTATCATTTTTGTTCTATCGCTCTGTTGTTCCGTCCATTATTTTGTCATTCTATGTAACAATCTATTGTTCTATCTATCGTTCTGTCATTCTATGTAATGATCTATCATTTTATCTATTCTGTCATTCTGCCTATCTATCTATCTATCTATCTATCTATCTATCTATCTATCTATCTATCTGCCTATTTATACCTATCTATCTATCTATCTATCTGTCTGTCTGTCTATCTATTTATCTGTCTATCTATCTGTCTATCTATCTGTCTGTCTGTCTATCTATTTATCTGTCTATCTATCTGTCTATCTATCTGTCTATCTATCTGTCTGTCGTTCTATCTATCGCTGTTGATTCAGTCGTTCTGTTTGGTCATCCATTCTGCATCATGTTTATGGATTTCTTTTTTTTTAACAAAAAACTCATTCACTCTGAATGAAGGTGTTGTTACAGTACGTGCCTTCAGCAGTCAGCTAATGTCTCTGAGCTCTGATGAGCTATGAAGAAAAATGGGCTTTAATGCAGGAAACCGGGAGCTGTTTAAACAGCCGTTTGCATGCAGGCCACATGTGCGATAATGCTGCTGGTTTGGGGAGGGCAGCGGCGGCTATCAGCACCCCACACCTCCAGCCCACTAAACGAATGAGAGAAATGGCAGCTAAAGAGCTGCGCACATCCATTCATTTAGGAGGAGGTACAGAACGTCCTGGTGGAGGTGGAAGTAGAGGCTGTGACACTGATGGGCTGAAATGATGGGGGGATGTTGCTGTTTGCAAATGTGGGCTGCTGGTATTGTGTTGAGGTGCAGCTGACAGAATGAGGGAAATATGCTGTCCATATATAGAATATTCACAATGATATTGCTGGTGATATAAACTCATAAGTAATTTCCTAGTTTGATTTAAACTTCTTTATAAGTTTGTAACTTAAGTTTCCATGAATCAGTGTTTTTTTAATGAATCGATTCTAAGCTCAACAATTCAGTGAGTTGTTTGCGCAGTTATTCATGTTCTTCCTAATTGTTCATGGAAATGTCTTGAAAAATATATGCATTATTGCTAAGTAATAATGTGTAATTTGGGTGCAAATAAATGTTAAATGAAACTTAATACTTTGTTCTTTATATATAATATATATGAAACACACCACACAATGTTGTTTTAGTATCATTTGAGATCCTGTTATATTTTTGTATCATTTTTTTTTTTTTAAATATACTGTACTTATGTTAATTTTAATTTAGTATTTAAAATGTTATTTTAATTTAATTGTTAGTAATTGTTGTTTTTGTTATTTTTATTTGTTTGTTTTTTTATGTCCATACAATTTTTTTTTTTTTTGTTATTTTAGTACCATTTTAGTATCAAGGTCATTTAAAATTAAATTGTTAAATTAATTAAATTACTAAATTATAAACAAACTAAAATGCTGTTTTGGCAGCTAGCTGAAATAAAATAAGTTCAAGTTCAAGTTTTATTTTCTTTTATTTTATTGTAAGTTTTTTTTTTTTTTTTTTTAATGGTTTTAATTTTAGTTTTAGATAACTAAAATAACTGCTGCATATATAAAAATACTGCATGTATTAAGTTTACTTTTTTTGTTTGTTTTAAATTTGTCAGCTACACATTAAAAGAGATTTTTCTTTTTTTTAAAAAAAAATTGTTATATAACTAAGTAAATGCTGTTTTCACAACTACTTAAAATTAAATAAGTTAAGGATTTTTTAAAATTATTTTATTTTATTTGTTATTATATTTTAATTTACATTTAATTGCAATTTTTTTAATAACTTTAAAATAACTGCATTAAAAGATTAAATAACTGCATGTATTAAATATACTTTTTTTTTTTTTTAAATCCACCAGCTACACACAAAAAACTTTTTTTTATTAATTTTTTGTTTGTTTATAAATATATTTTTTATAAATTTTTATTTTAGTTTTAGGTTTAGTTTTTTTAGTACCATTTTAGGCAATTTAAAATTAAATAATGAAATTAACTAAATTACTAAATTATCAACTAAATAAATGTTTTGGCAATTAGCTGAAATAAAATAGTTTTTAAAATTATATTTCAGTTTACATTTATTTTATTGCAAGTTGTTTTTAATGGTTTTAGTTAACTAAAATAACCATGCTACATATATAAAAATACTGCATGTATTAAACTTTTTTTTTTTTTTCCTTCTTTTTTTTGGTTTATAGCTATATCCACCAGCTACACAAACAAGAGATTTGAGAGAAGCTGTTGAATGCATGCGGACGTTCTTGTGGTTTGTTCATAATAGTGTTTTTTAGGTCGACCAACTTGCGTGCATTAAAAAAGGTGTGTTTTTAACTGATAAAGGGATTTATTCCACAGTAGGTGACCGAATGAGTGCACTTAAAAGCCGCCCAGCAGATTACGGCGCTGCCACACAGACGTATTTAGAGTCTGACTTGTAAAGAATAATCACTACAGCAGATCCATTTAGAATTGATTTTGTCCACGTGTGATGATTTTTTTAGTTGTCTGAAGTGCTCAGAGAAAACTAGTCATGCTTTCAGTAATAGACTCTTCTCAATGAATTACAGTATTAATGGGAGGGAGGGAGAAACAGATGTACTGGTAGAACGGAGCCCGATTTGACAACAGTTGTAGTCATCCGAGGCGTTGTATTGAGGGAAGGGAACCCCTGGGAAGTGTAGGTTTAATTAGAGATCTGAAACATTATTTGTAGCACCTCGATTGTGATATTGGAGTTGTTGGTGGGGTGGTACAGTAGTGAGACTCATCAGCTAAAACCGTGTTAACAAACAGCTGTAAGGGACTTTCACACTAACAGTGATTAAAGCGCTGGAGGTCAGCGGCTCCATCACTTTTGGTTTCTGCTAGTCGATGGCCGTATTCAGCTCTTTCAGATGATCGATCACTGTCTGAACCGATCTGAACTCCCAGCGGTAGTAACTGCATTGCATTACAGCTTGAAATGTCTTTGGCTCCGTCTCAGATGCTGCCTTCATTCACTGAACTGCAAAATTATCATGTTTTAGTCAGTATTTTTGTCTTTTTTTTCGGCTATTTAGACATCCTTTAAACACAATCGACTTTTTGGAGAAGCGAAATTGCTTGTTGTTGTGAGGTTAAGACCTTTTTACAGAGAATTCATTTTAAATTAATTATCTGTCTAAACACAATTGTCAGCTTTCTTGATTCAAGTATTAAATGTCACAAAACTTTGTTTTATGGTTTTGAAAATGGTTATTAATATATTATGCTTAAAATAATTACTGAAAAAGATTCAAATAATAAATATTGTTGTAAGGATGTTTAGATAATTTGTATGGAAATTAAATTCATTATTTATGAAATCATTTATGACCAAAAGTGATTGTTTTTCAAATTGTCAGGAAGTTTTTATATATATATATCAGCATATGTATACTATATAAACCTTTATCTGTCAAGTCAGAGAAAATAAAGCCAAAAAATAAATAAAATAAAATAAAATAAATAAATAAATTTAGTATTTTTTTTATTTTAATTAATTGTGGTGTTTTTGTCTTTTTTTTTTTATGCCTATATAATTTTTATTAACTTTTTTTTTTTCTGTTTTTGTTTTAGTAATTTTGATTTTAATATGAAGGTCATTTTAAAATTTAATTATTTAATGAATTAAATTACTAAAATCTAAACTAAATAATAAATGCTGCTTTCAACTACCTGAAATAAAATAATTAAATTGTCATGTCAATAAAAAAAATAAATAAATAAATAAAAAATACATACATAAATAGATAAATAAATTATATAAATAAATAAATATATATAAATCTAAATCTAAATATATATATATATATATATATATATATATATATATATATATATATATATATATTATATATGTGAATTAATTTAATTAAATTAATTTCATTATTTTTTTTTTGTGATCAAATATTTATTAAAAGAACAACAAAGGAAAATATCTATATACATGTATATCAATACATATAGACACCATGTATTCACACAGAATAAACAGTTTCATTTCATTATTTTTGTAATGTTTATTTATTTTTTGTTTATGCCTATATAATTTTTTATTAATTTCAATTTCAGTTTAGTATGAGTTATTTTAGTACAATGTTAGTAGCAAGGTAGTTTAAAATTTAATTATTACATTAATTAAATTACTAAATTCTAAACTGAATAATAAATGCTGTTTTCATAACTACCTGAAATAAAATAAGTTGAATTATCATGTCCAAAAAAAAAAAATAAATAAATTTTACAATTTACTTTTTTTTTTTTTTTTTTTTTTTTTTAGATCAGATTTTCTGCTCTAAAAAGTTCTGCTCTGCAGTTCTGCTCACCAAGGCTGCAGTGATTTGATTAAAATACAGTAACATTAACATCAAAATTGTGAAATCTCAAATAACTCTTTTCTGTTTGAATATTTTTGAAAATGTAATTTATTCATGTGACGCAAAGCTGAATTTTCAGCATCATTACTCCAGTGTTCAGTGTCACATGGTCCTTCAGAAATCATTCTTACATGCTGATTTGCTGCTCAAGAAACCTTTCTTCTTATCGGTGTTGAAAACTATTGTGCTGCTTCATATCTTTGTGAAAAGCCATTCACATTTCCTCTCAGGATTCATTGATGAATAGGCAGCGTTTTTTAGATTTCAGACACGGCTGCAGTGTGAGACTGGAGTGTAGCGTACTAAAAATGTGAATTATGAAATTGAATCACGACCCTCATGAATATTATGATGAAGGATGTGTCGGTGTCAGCAGTATGTGTGTGTCCTTTCTGTCACCTGGTGTCTGTCCTCATTGCTGATGTGTTTGTGTGCGATTGTGACCCAGCCTCACTCCCACATTATGTATCCAGTCAGCATAGCCGTAGCCCGCGGAGAGAGACGGCCGGGAAAGATGCTGTCATGTAAGGACTCTCTGACCTGAACAACTCCTGACAAACACCATTTCTCTTCCTCTGCCTCTGTCTGTATTCCTTTATCTCTCTCTTCCTGCGTGGTTGTGTGCCTCGCTCCGTCTTTGTCATTCTCTTTCTTTCTCGCCGTCTTTCTTTCTCCTCACCGTGAGACCTTTCATAGGACTTGAATATTAGCAGCTGGTGTTCTGTTCGGCCCGCTGTGGAGAGAATCAGTATTTGACCTTGGTGTTTTTAAAGCGTTTCGTCAATGACGTCCACTAGAGCGAAACGGAATTAAGCAGCGCTGTGAAAATCATGATGGTTTTAATGTGCTTTATTTGGCCTTTGAGTTTTCTAAAGACTGTGTCATTAAAAAAGTAACTATAGAACTTGAATGATTTTCACAAATTATTCATTGAATATAATATAATATAATATAATATAATATAATATAATGTAATAATCATTTTTAAACAGGATTTTTGACCTGAAAAAACTAAATGAGTTTGCGATATAATTTCCTTGTTGCATGACAACAAATAGCTTCCTGTATGTCTATTAGACCATGCTTTGACTAATTTTATTAATAATAAAACGAAGGATTAATACAATTTTGATGTGTAAAATTTATTTTAATATATATTTTAATAATAACATATACTAATAAAACATAATAAAATGTATTATTATTATTATTATTATTATTATTATTATTATTATTATTATTATTATTATTATTGAATGAATTATTAATTCATTAAAAATATATCTTAAAAACTGCTTCAGTGTAAATTGTAAATAGTAAAATATTTATTTATTTATTTATTTATTAGTCTTTTAATTAGACCATTTTCCCCTTATTTCAATTCTTTAGAGAGGCCACCTATTTTTTTTTTTTTTAATATTTTTTAGTAAATTATTATTAATTAATTTAAAAATATATTAAAAAAACTGCTTCAGTATAAATTGTAAATAGTACAATATGTATTTATTTATTAGTCTTTTGATTAGACACTTTTTTTTGTCTTCACAGTGTCCACCTATTTTTATTATTATTAAAGTAAGTAATTATTTTATTATTAAATTATTAAATTATTAATTAATTACAAATATATATTAAAAACTGTTTAAATATAAATTGTAAATAGTAAAAGATTGCATTTTTATTTATTTTATTTATTTATTTATTCATTTTTAAAAAGTATTTTAACTAGACTAATTTATCTTTTCTTCGGTCTCCAGAGAGGCCACATAAATAAATATATACTTTAATAATTATAATATATACTATATATATTTTAATAATAATACATACTAATAAAAACATAATAAAATGTATTATTGTTGTTATTATTATTAAATTAATTATTAATTAATTAAAAATATATTTTAAAAACTGCTTCAGTATTAATTCTAAATAGTAAAAGATTGATTTAATTTATTTTATCTATTTTTATTTTAGTCTTTTAATTAGACAATTTTGTAATTTTTTTTTTTACTTTATCTCAGCCTTCAATGTAATTAGTTATATATATATATATATATATATATATATATATATATATATATATATATATATATATATATATATATATATATATATATATATATATATTTATTTTAGTCTTTTAATTAGGCTAATTTTTCTTTATTTCATTCTCCAGAGAGGCCACATAAATAAATATATAATATTTTAATAATAATATATACTAATAAAAACATAATAAAATGTATTATTGTTATTATAATTATTAAATTTATTATTAATTAAAATATAATAAAATATATTTTAAAAACCGCTTCAGTATAAATTTTAAATAGTAAAAGATTACAATTTAATTTTTTTTATCAATTTATCATTATTTTTTTTTAATTTTAGTATTTTATGTAGACTATTTTTTCTTTATTTTTGAAGGAAGATGAAGAAAGATGAAGGAAGTCAAGATTGTGTCATTTTGACCAGAGATAAGGTCTTATCTTATTTCTTCACTTACACCTGTAGTAATATGTTACATTTTTTTATGTGTGTAATTCTTGTGTCTGTCAGGTGAAGTTCAGTGGTTGTGTTTTGTTTCCAGTAGGGGGCGCAGCAGCTTGCTGCTTTTTATTCTGGCAGCGTCTCTGCAGTGGACGCATTTTGTGTTGACTCTCATCCTGGAGCACATTATTTTGAGTTATTTTCAGCTGGAATTTTAATAATCTCTTGTTATTGATTGCTGAGTTATACCTGCTGCTGAATTAAAGATGTAAATCAGTATATCTAGCCATAAAACAGTTTTTATTTCTCTTTTCTCATATCAGTAAACAAAGCTTTAGTGGCGTGACTGTAAATATTTACTGTATTGCCAAAGGATATGAAGTATGTTTACAGTAGAGCAGATAAATATAAGGTGAAATATAAGAAATATAAGGTGAAGTAAATAGAGATGAAGGGAGAAATTAAATAAACAGAGTATTGTGAGGATTTTTTTTAATAATTTCTAACAATATTCTTTCATCAGTTGATTCAGTGATTTGATGATTGAATGTCTGCATCTGCATTACAATTCAACAAACCCTTTAAGGCAACTTTTTTTTTTTTTCTTTGTCTGCATCTTTTTCCTGTCTCTTTTCTTCTTAAAAAAAAATAATAATAATTTGCTTGGGCAAAATAATAGAGGCATTGGCATAAACAGTGAATAATTATATCATTTATTTTTAATTATATTGAGATTTAAAAAAAAAAATAAATAAATAAATTCTAAAAAAAAGAAAATTCGCATTGCAATAATGTGTTGTGTGTGTGTGTGTGTGTGTGTGTGTGTGTGTGTGTGTGTTAAAAAAAAATCCTTAAAATTAAATATTTGTTATTATATATAACAAATATCTGTAAATATTTATATATATATATGTATGTGTGTGTGTGTGTGTGTATATATATATATATATATATATATATATATATATATATATATATATATATATATATATATATATATATATATAAAACAAATATTTATATAACAGATATATTAATAATTAATAATAATAATTAATGCCACTGCCCCATAAATAAATAAATAAATAAATAAATGAATAAATTTCATTAATACATTTCTAAAGATATTCTTTTTAGTTTTTCTTGTCTTGTCTTGTGTGTGTATTTGTAAAAAAAAAATTATATCCTTAAAATTATATATATAACAAATATTCATATAACAGATATTTTTATCATTAATTTTTAAGGATATAAAAAAATTATCAAATTTATTTATTTATTTATTTATTTATTTATTTATTGGTCAAAAGAACCAAAAATTCAGTTTAATTTAATTAAGTTTAATTAAATTCAGTTTCATTTTTAAATTTGCCTGTACAAAATAATTAATGCCACTGCCCCATAAATAAATAAATAATATTTCTTTAAATTCTAAAGATATTTTGTTTAGTTTTTCTTATTTTGCATTGTAATAATTTGTTGTGTAAGTATGTGTGTATATATTTATAAAAACAAATTATATCCTTAAAATTATTAATTAATGCCACTGCCCCCCCATAAATAAGTAAATAAATTAATAAATTAATTAATTAATTAATAAAATTATAAATAATTCTAAATAATAAACAAATACATTTTCTGAATACATTTAGATAGTTGTAACTACTTCTGCTATTTCTAAAGATGTTCTTTTGTTGTTGCCTTTCAGTATTGTAATGATTTGTTTTGTGTAATTGAATGTGTGCATCACAACACTCGATTGCACATTAAATCTTCTAAGAGAGCAATTTACCGCTGGCTATTTGAGCTTACATAATGTCCCTAAATGACAGCGAGTGTGTGTTTGAGAGCTCTGCCGCTGACCCACTCGTGTTATTCATAAGCACACAGCCCGCAGGTGCCGTTTGTCATCGTGCGCTGATGTTTATTTGTTGCTTTGTTTGTCTGTGTGTTGTTTTGAAGGATCCCGAGCAGAGGAAGCAGCACACAGAGGATGCTGGGAAACGGGTACATGCTATCTCACTCGCAAAACGCTTACCTAGTGCTTCTCGCCTCTAGACGTGTGTGTGTGTGTGTGTGTCTCTGTGTGCCGTGTTTCACCTCTTGTCTTGAACTGGAAGCTGAGTAAATCTCCTGGAACACAGTGTGTCGGGACGAGGCGGGTGGAGGTATACGTTGCGGGTCGACTGATTTTCTCGATCAGGCCAATATGATTTTGTCAATAGCCTCTCAGAACAGAGCAAACTTCAGAAAGTGTCATTGATTGGACGCTGTCTGATCTCCACAGTCTAGTGCCTCATATTTCACACACATCTAGAGGATTTAAGGTCTTCTGTGCCTTTTTGATAGAGTTATCGCCTGTTCTGGGATTAAATGGATGGAGCTAGCTATAACTCTAATAGTCTCATGTAATACCAGACTTTTGAACCTTTACACTTAGATGAGAAAAGACTGTCTGAGAGACATAGAAAGTGCCCAACTACATTTTATTTTATTTTATTTTATTTTATTTTATTTTATTTTATTTTATTTTTTATTTCATTTATTTTGTTTTATTTTATTTAAAATTTTATATATATATATATGTGTGTGTGTGTGTGTGTGTGTATATATATATTTAAATATATGTTTATAAAAATATAAAATTAATTATAAAAATAAAAATTATACAATATTAACATTGTAAAATTTTTATATATTATTAATTTTTATAAAAAAAGAAAAATAAATGCGTAACATTTTCATTACTTTGAACATTGTCATAAAAAATATTATTTTTAGTTTTTGTTATTTTCCATTAAAATGTATATGTTGTGAATATAAATAATAATTGTATATTCTTGTAATTTGTGTATGTGTGTATATATATATATATATATATATATATATATATATATATATATATATATATATATATATATATATATAGTCATTTTTTTTAAATGTATGTAATTCTAAAAAAAAATTAATATTAATGTAATATATTTCAATTTTTATAAAAAAGAAAAAGAAAGGCATAAAATTGTCATTACTTTGAACATTGTCATAAAAAATATTATTTTTAGTTTTTAGTTCTTTTTCCATTAAAATGTGTATATTGTGAATATAAATAATAATTGTATATTCCTGTAATTTTTAAAGTA
Source organism: Cirrhinus mrigala (assembly GCA_036247105.1). NCBI lineage: Eukaryota > Metazoa > Chordata > Actinopteri > Cypriniformes > Cyprinidae > Cirrhinus > Cirrhinus mrigala. The sequence goes on from CM070015.1 coordinate 31,322,381, forward strand.
TATATATATATATATATGTATTCTTTTTTTTAAATATATGTATTTATAAAAATTTGAATATTAGAATTTAAAAATGTTAATATATTTTAATTTTTATAAAAAAGAAAGAAATGCATACATTTTTCATTACTTTGAACATTGTCATAAAAATTATTTTAGTTTTTTTTTTGTTATTTTTCCATTAAAATGTGTATATTGTGAATATAAATAATATTAAAATATTAAAAAATTTTTAAAGTGTGCGTGTGTGAGTATGTGTGTGTATGTGTATATATATATA